>JACEFZ010007944.1:72500-75277 GCA_014155875.1 Cepaea nemoralis | reverse complement strand
GGGGTGGTTTTTTTAAAAATTATGCACGCCGATAACATTGAGTGGTTGTGGTCATGTAATGTGTTTTTATTCAGTTTGTCACTGTTTCACCACGGCGTTATGGTTATTCTGTTTGTCACTGTTTCACTACAGCATTAATGTTATTATGTGTGTCACTGTTTCATTACGTCATTAAGGTTATTCTGTTTGTCACTGTTTCAATACGGCATTATGGACAACCAGTATCCTTGGTATTGGGACACTTCACTGGTTGTTGAAGGAGAGGATAGAACAGGAATGGGAATACCCCGAGTGCCTGTTGTAGGCTCTTGGTTCAACTCAACTTTACCTCATGCCGTGGAGGAACATCAGTAGCGGAACTGATTGTCGCAGAATAAACTTGTTAGTTCGATCAATGACAGACTAGACCCGACATTAGTCTGCAAAACAGCAACCCTTTGTTGTTGTAGGGAATGAGAAGAGTGAGTGGAGTCGCGATGTCTACACACGGTCGACATTTTGTTGGCAGGTTGTTGTTCGAGAGACGTGCACTGGCGTCATCTGTCAGCAAAGCGGGAGTTGGCCTTTGAAAGTGATAGACTGAATGTCTGCCAGAAGTCGGAAGGATTCTGTGATGTGGGGGAAAGGTCTCTGGCTCACAGACAGCCAGGATCTTTGTTGTATGAGACAAAGAATTTCCCAGATGAAAGTGAACTTGACAGCGAATTGACTCCGGTTAGTCTAGAAACAGGAGGACAAAGCCAGATTCTGGACTGATTGGCGTCTGGACTTTTTGGTGACGTCACTCCAGCACCCATATACAACCCAGTGCGGTAAACAAGTGGGAGGGAGTCGAGAAAAACATTCTGAAGTGTTAGGATCGGTGCATTATTCCGAGTTGTGTTACATGAGAGAGACTATAACGTTTAAGTGGTGATAGTTATCAGCGGACATAGATCCAGTCTGTGATTGCATAGTTTCTCGAGTAGCAACAGTAATAGGCATATGGTAGGCTATTAATTATATCTAATTTAAGAGTATGATTAGGAATGGAGTACAGTGCTGTGCGGTGATCTAATGTATTATAGGTGCAGTGATATAATGATTAGTGATAGAATGTTCTATTAGTGCAGTGCTAGAAAGTATCATAGGAGCGTCGGCACTGGTATCCTATTGTGTGGCTTCAACTAGCTTGTGTGATATATCATTTTACTCAGGTAGTTGAGGACAATGTAGTGGAATAATAATTAGAGAGATTAAAGATGGTTGAGAGGGGGAAGAGGTATGTGAAATGGTAGGATCTTCCAGTAGGGCATCTGCTGGGTTTCTACCCGTTCCTTTATTCTTTCCTGGTGTTGCCATGTCTCAGATCATATGATTGAGTTATTTGGCCGTATGACAGAGATCGGATCTCTGTTATAGATCTGAGTGCTGCTATTGGCCTACACTTACCTAATTCCGGCCAGGACTGAGTTGCCCTCACCATAGTATTCTCTATTCTACAGGTTCCATTTACAGATCCACGTATGTGTGCTCTGATTTTCAACAGTGAAGTTAACACAATTTTAGAAGATGATGGCTCAGAATTTGAAGACAGAAGTTGCTGAGAGGCTGCTACATTGGGCTTATACCCAAGTTGGTTTGCGGGAACCTGGCTTCTGCTGAGCAGGACATGCTGATGAGATTATGATTAGCAAATGATAAGTGTATCATTGAACAGTCAGATCATTGTAGAGATACACTATTGATACCAGGAACATTCACACCAAAGTTATACTGATACAGAGAACATTTAGATTGTGGTGTTAATATGGGGACTCTTTACAACCAGTGACACTAGATCCATTGAGATTTCCCCAATAACAGTGACAATAGGGTTAGAATTTTCTGAGTAACAATGAGTTAAATAGCCGAGGAAATTCATGGTGTGAATCAGATTGAAGACTCTCATTGGACAGTGTTTGTCATGGGTGTCCAGGCATCCTAGTGGTTCAAGAGACAACGGAGGAAGTCTTCAGATGACCGGAGGAGCATCACCTGGGTGAGTCTACTTGTATAGGATACATGGTGATGGTGTGTTTTCAGCACAGGGATGAGAATGACTATACTCCTGAACACTGATCTGAGTCTATAGACACTTTAGAGTACATGTCACACATTCTACACCTTATATACACACACCCATTTCTCCTACATATACTCTTTGCTTTAATAAATTTCTTGTTTTTATTTGTTGAGGCTAGAGTTGTCAAGTATGTTATGTTGGGGAAGAATGAGAGGGGGCATGATCCAGGGGTGAGTAAGAGTGAGAGGAAGGTGTCTTCAGATTGAAGGAGTGTGTGGACGGAGTCTGCTGGATATCTCCAGGATAGTGATATTGAATTAAAATAAATGTGGGTGTTGATTCCCCTCACTCCAGGGACGACACTAAAATAGTACAGAAGAACAAATAACTACTACGACATTCATTCTTTACACACACGACACTGATTGACAGCATACGAGACGGAGGGCTGTGGACATACATAACCACCCATCCAAACGGTATAGACTATTAGAAGAGATACACACCAATACATCCAAAACATCAAACTGTTGGGTTAAAAAGCACAGCATTTTAGTTTAGTTTAGTTTAGTTTAGTCGACGATACCCAGCCATTCAGTCAACCAACCTACAATTCTTCCTGATGTTTCCCTTACTAAGTTACCAACGTCCTTTCACAGAGCTGTTCAATTCTTGACATGACTACTATAGAATGCTAGCAGGAAGAATTCTCACAGAGTTAATATTTTTATGT
>JACEFZ010007944.1:0-67500 GCA_014155875.1 Cepaea nemoralis | reverse complement strand
CGTTGCTGTCTGTCAGCCAACTATAAATGTAAAGACTCTGCTGTTAGTCTTTGTGTCACTTCCCTAAGTACACCACTCCTCCTTGTGTACGTAAATTTGTAGTGCTAAAATATCACTCTGTACTCACCCAGTCACTCTATAAGCACTAGGTAGTGAGGGAAAATATCCTCCCTAATCCCTCGCATATATCTATAACAAATAGTTGTATAATATTTCTGGAAATATTGTTAAACATACATATAAATACATATACAAAACGAATGAATGATAACACTAAGTGTTTTCTCTAAAAACGTTAGACTCACAAGCCAAGTACACGGAGACGGTGATCACAAAGAAATAAACCACAGTAACAACCACAAGCTTGTGTAGGGACACCCACAGTGCGCGTAATATATAAATATAAACTGACAAAGACCACTAGACAGCAGACATGACGAAAGATCACAATAATAATATATATCGAACACAGCAAATATCATATGCACATATTATGAAAGAAAGAGAAAAAATAATAATTATAGCATCAAAATATACACAAATCTGACGTCAGACAACACGTCTCTAGATATTAGTTAGGACTTCAGTGCCACTGCACGACACGCTAACTCATTAACGTTTTCCTCACAAAAATATCGTAAGCACCAGAAAGAAAATAAATTTTTGTGCTGTCTCCCGGCTCTCGAGAAACAACCCAAAAAATCCCCTACACCTGACAACCACTGGACCACATACACGTAATTGCGTAACAACCGACAACAATAAATATCACGATGGGAGCAAACAAAATGTCCAAATGGCTGGCCGACAATAATGTTCTTCTTAACCAGTTCAAAAGTTTTTCGTTCCGTTGTTAATTGTTTTTAATAGTTTCCCACAATCGGCTGGAAATGTCTACGACACTAGATTTCAAAATGACTGATTGATTTATTGAGTGGTTCCTGAATTCACGTGGTGATCACAAGTTCCAACTGTCGACAAAAGTTGAAGATGATAGTGATATCCAAACTGTTCTGTCTCGACACAGTTCGTAACGTTATTGTACTTTCTCTGTACGTGGTGGCACCACAGTAATAATCCAAAGTGTTCTTTCGATATGTTGTTACTTTCGTTGCGGAGATGGTGCTTTGCTGTATCATAAATGTTATGGATTTCTGTTACCCGACAAGATTCACCAAAAAGAAAAGGAGAATGGCAGCCAATGTTCAGCGCTTTAAATTTGGGTATATAAATCCTTATCGGCAAGAAATACAACCATGGTTGCGATGATGATACGTTAAACTGTTTGCTCATAACAGAATAATGATGACAATAGTAGAACAGTTCAACAAAGGACGAAACATTAAATCTGGCTTTCTTTCAAAACAACCTTGTTTTGTTCATTCACAATGAGTCATCTTAGACCACACTAGGCCGTGGAAATTTTCCTGAGTACCTTTACTCCTTCCACCCCCAACTCACAATGTCACCTCAATTTCTCTTTATCACCCTCAGTGAAAAATTACTCCGTAAAACATTTTTCACACAAACTTGACAGCCCCACCCGGCTGCTATATTAACTCCGTGGAAAATCACACTTTCCACTGCTGCCCTAGCACGGCTGTGGTAGGGGTTAACGTAACTCTCCCCCGTACTTGGACGCTGGTGTCTCCACCCGTCCTATTAACTGCGTCGAAAAATCTTGACCATTCAACTTGCGACAACACAGTGCGTTCCCTCGCACACACACAAAATTCTCACCACGCACAGGATGTTGTGACGAAATTGCTCGCTGTCTTCAATCTTTGGTTCAATCCTGTCAAACACACACACACTAGGACTGACCGCACTTGTTGCAAACACCGTTTTGTCCCCGCGACATTTACCTGTGCTGTCCGTGACCAAACACCCCTGCTACTGCAATCGACTCTCCCGGTCGATTTGTGCTGCGTTAATTCTCCTGTAGTGAACCTGACGTGAACTGACTGCTCGCCTGTGACCTCCGCCGCGCATTTTCCCCGCGCGCTGACAGTTTTTCTTCGATGTGGCGTCTTACACACACAAAAAGAGTTGCTGTTAATCTCTTGACGCAGTACTGTCTAAATTGATGGAACGAAGTCACCCGATAATAACTCCTCTCTCAGCGAAGAGCCCACAGATATCTCAGAATGACAACAATGTCTATAATGCTCTTGACCATACGTAGCCTTCCAGATACTCCTTACTAAGCGACGAGCTCCCAGATTGTCACACGTCGTCCTATGTGACGATACTGTCAGATGTTCTTGATGATAAGTTCTGATATTGTCGTGTGATGGTCGTTGTCTAGGTAACGATACTCATGGTGTGTCAATGGAGATATCTAACTGTCTTGCAATATAACTCACCCCCGCAGTGCATATTCACCAGTCATTAAACAAGATTCAGTTGGCGCACATAATCCTTTATTACAGAAATAACACAGACTCACGGAACATATGTATATATCCAGAAACAATGTAATCCATAGAATATCAATATCCTCCTCACAATATTAACCAGCACACATCAATGCCTTCTCAAGCCTGCTTCATATCAAGTCCATAAGACATTTCAGTCCAGCTACTATCCACGGCTGGATCTCCTACAATACAACCCACACATTGGGTCGGAGCCACTGCTCAACTATGCAACCCACTCTGGGTTTTGGCCCTCACTCCTATAGAACCCACTCTGGTTCAGGCCTCTCTTCACAACTAGGAGAACAACACAACACGGAGATCTCTAACTCCGCTTCTCCTTAGAATACCGACCAGTTCGGCATCTACACATTAACTGTCCTGAAGTCCCTTGACTTCACACAAAACTAAACTGTCCTTCCCCCATCCCCTGGGGTCCACACTCACCCTTCCCATTATTTCTCAGGACTGGCTGTTTTCTCATAGCCAGGTCAGTCACTTTACTGTCTCCCACTCTCATCTCCATTCTTCCTCATGCCCGGTCACTCAACTCAATGTCAATGACCCAGGCTTATGTCATATATATATATATATATATATATATATATATATATATATATATATATATATATATATATATATATATATATATATATATATATATATATATATTCTAACGATTAAATTTTGGGTGAATCTTGTCTTTTTTTTGCTTTGTAATATTGTCTGTAATCTATAATTAACTCTGTGTTTCAATATCAATGTCTTCAATCTGTTAACAGTATGTTAACATTAGTTGTGGTAGACAGAAGGAGGGGCAGACAAATGTGCATACAAGCAGACAGACACGCACACACAAATACAGACAGACAAACAGACGGAAGGATAAAGAGATCAACAGACAGAGATACAGACACAGACAGAGAGACAAACTGACCATTCAACCGACCGACAGACCGATCAACCGTTAACTATTTTGAATGAATCTTATTTTCAGTGTTGAGAATTGGGCTGGGAGGTCTTATTTCTCCTTTCATACCTTATTTCGTTCCTATATCACTTATAAGTATCAATACAAAATACAAGAGGAACATGATAAGATGAGGGGAGATGAGATGAGATGAGATCACTTATAAGGTAACAACAGTAGCACATCCTTAAAACTACATGAAATGTGAAAAAATCATTACAAATAGGCAGACACAGACAGGCAGAGGCAGTTAGCATTCAATTGTTGTGAAAACAACCACATTTAGAAGATGTTTTAAACTAATGGATACACTTACTGGTTTTTCTAAATAACACGAGAAAGCATCCCTTATGGCATTTTTTTATTATAATCGCATATTTGGCCATGTTAACTTAAAATAGGATTCTTCTTGTAATCTTTTTAGTAATTTGTATTTCCAAAGAGTCTCTAAATTGGGATTGCATTGTGTGTTTCTGTTTTATTTTCTGCCAGTTTTTTTTTTTTTTTATACCAAACGTTGCATTTTTTTAAAATATTTCTCCATTTGTTTGTTATAATCAAGTGAATTTCTGGCCCTTTTCTCACGCTCAGAGTGTGTGTTTCTTTTCATATGTTGTTATTATTTTAACATCCATCTTTTCATACTCCCTCTGCCACAGACTATCACCTTTTACATTGCATCATTTCCACCCAGCTTCGTAGTTTCTTGAACACGTTACATTGTTTGCCATTTCTCATTCTCTTGGTTGTTCTATGTTTATGATTCTCATTCTCCCTTTAATATATGGAGCCATTGGTCAACATGGCTGAATGAAAAAGAGCGCTCGTTCTTAAACTTCCGGTGTGCTGATGCTGAGACTGTCTGTTAAACCCCTACACTGGTCAGTTGACTTCCCGACCTTCACTAGGGGACGTAAATTACAAGTTCCTCTGACGTCGGGGTGGATTCGCATGATAGCAAGGGACCATGTTAATAGGGAAAGCTAATACACACGCAAAATTCAATCGAGTGCTATTAGAAGTAACATGTATAGACTTCACTCGAATTCAAAGCGAGCGAACGAAGCAATAAGAATCATTTTTCTGGGCGAGAAAGATAAATCTGAAATATGTTGGCTATATTAAACGAGCGGTAATGGAAGGCGTGATATATGAAAGAAGAGGATAGGGACGATAAGCACGATTACTTCGCTATATAGAGAGGATGGCTATTCGGTGACAGAAAACATGTTTGGCTTACTCCTTGTTTAAATCTGTTCATACTTTCCCTCTTTATTCCATAGATGAATTGCAGCTACTTGTATCCAAGTCAATACAAATATTTTTTTTTTAAATTATTATTCTAATACCTTTTCCATTAATTTTAATATCTTTAAACAGATTGATCCTTTCAGTATGTTTCACTTTATGGAATACCTAGGTATGCTCTAGCTGGCTTCGCGGCAAAAGGATTACGGACGCAGTTTGTAATCCCGCATACCGGCGTTCGAAACGCAGGTGCGGGCGGTTTGGCAGCAGACCACCTTGCTTTGGCAATTTTACTAAATAATATGGGCACCGGTCTTTCCGAAAGCAATGGCAAATTACTGAACAGAGCAGCGAAAAATGCTGGTGTTGACTGTGACGTCCTGTACAGGATATGCGACTAACATTTTTAACGGGTATGCTCTGTAAAGCACACATCTTTTTCTGTGTATCTATCCATCTTTCAATTATTGTTCGTAACACACACACACACACACACACACACACACGCACACACACACACACACACACATATATATATATATATATATATATATATATATATATATATATATATATATACGTGTGTATGTGTCTGTCTGTGTGTATGTATATATATATATATATATGTGTGTGTGTGTGTGTGTGTGTGTGTGTGTGTGTGTGTTCCTGGTTTAGCTGCGCAGATACTGAGTTAAGTGCATAGTACAACACTGTGAGCCGTGGATTTCATTTGAAATGCTTTTACAATTGTCCGCGGTTGTTTGTATTGTCAACTGCATGTTCAGAAAAATGGCGGCCGACTGGCTGCTGAACTATATAGTCTTGCATTAAGCAGTAATGTGTGTGTAGCTGCTGCTTTTCTAGAGACGGCCGCTTCCATCGACGATGAACTGTAATTTTCTTGTCAGACTGTTGTGTTGGTATTCTGGCAGCGGCCTTATAAAAAGTCACTTAAAAGTCGACAGGGTCGACTTCATTGCACCGGGTTTTATCCCATATGGCTCGGTCTCTTTCCGCAGTACGGAAAGCGTCGCACAAAGCACGAACTCGATAGCTTTTAGCGACGACCCACAAGAGTCTCCAAAACATTTAACTCGTAAACCGAAGGACGCGGCCCGGAATCGAACCCACAACCTTCGGAGCACGAGTAAACCGTCTTGACAACTTCGCCACAGAGACTCCCAAGCGGCCTTATACATTTACTTACCAGTGGGTGCTGTTGGTTTGTCGGGACTGCTGCCTGTTCCAATTTTCACATGGGATCAGTGAGGAGCATTTTGTGTGATATTCACTGACACAGGAAGGGTGCATTCTGGGGGTGACCCTTTGGCTTGACGTTGGAACAAGGACTAACGGCTAGCATATGTTCCAAATCTTTGGCCCTCTAAAAAGTCACATTGGCAGTAAACTCTGTGCTGGTGACAAAGACGTGGCTGTGACATCTATAGTGCAGGAGCTGGAGGTCTGATAAAATTATGAGATAAATGCATCAATAAGACTATGCTGAAAAATAAGGAGGCCCAAAAGTACATTATTAACAGGTCTTCAAGATCACCTTCGCATTTAGTTTTCTGTACATAATAATTTGTGACTTACTCACCCTCGTAGCGACATATTTATTTGATCTTGCCGTTTTCTGCCTAGTTCACTTCCTGCATATCATAATCTTCCATGATCTCTGGTCACAGAAGACGTTGCAGAACCGTACAGTACAACATGGCTAGCATTTAGTTTGAATCCAACGAAGAGATTTACACAAAATATGAACACGTATTCCCAAATCCGGCTGCTCTGTGACGATTTGGTAGCAAACCGCGTTGCTTTGGCTTTTTACGAAACGGTATGGGTGCCGGTGGTTCAGAAAGCAATGGCAAACTACTGAACGTAAACTTGACAAGAGATAACAACTGCAAACAATTCTGGTGTTAACTGCAACGCCCTGTAAAGGATATGCAACTAACTTTTCTTCCGAAATCTACCCAGCCTGTAGTGGGTTCCAGGGGGTTTCCTGAAAAGTCAACGCAACCGACATTATATTGACCTCATCAAACATCTATAGTATGTCCACATTTGTCTACCTTCATTCACGATCAATTATTTTGAAAACTGTCTGTTGCATCGTTATGAAATTTTTCCAGCCGTGTTATATTTACCCCCACCCAAGGAATATGTCTTTGATAGGTCCAAAAACAACTTATAATCATTGAAAGCGGCGACATTCCTTTGATGTTTTGCTGAACAACTAGTGATTTCTCGCTAACAAAGTTATTTTTACGGTAATGTGAGACCTGCCAATTCTGATGACACACAAAGGCGTATCCGGATTCATATGGGAGTGGGTGCAATGAAAGAACTAGCTTAAAATCGACAGTGTCGGCTGCTTGGCACCGGGTTTCTATCCCATATGGCTCAGTTTCTTTCCGCAGCGCGGAAAGCGTCGCACAAAGCACGAACTCCGTAGCTCCAGCGACGACCCTCGGGAGGCTCCGAAAAAATGCACTCGTGAAATGAAGGACGCGGCCCCGAATCGAACATACAAACCTTCGGAGCCCGAGTCAGACGGCTTGATCACTTCACCACGGAGAATCCCGAGAGGGGTGCAATGTGTAATATTAGTAAAGACAGAGAATGTACAGAGGCACGGGGTAAATAATTTGTAAATTAATAGGAAAGTGGAAGGAAAATATTTCTTATCTTATTTTTCATTTCCTTCTTGTTTCTTCAGCTGATGCTGATGCTGTAATGTTTAGGGCCTGCAATTCGTCTGAATAGTTGGAGCAA
Organism: Cepaea nemoralis; assembly: GCA_014155875.1. Lineage (NCBI taxonomy): Eukaryota > Metazoa > Mollusca > Gastropoda > Stylommatophora > Helicidae > Cepaea > Cepaea nemoralis. The sequence goes on along the minus strand of JACEFZ010007944.1, from coordinate 60,084 downwards.
AATATCCCAGTAAGTGTGTACGTAGATTAAGGTCTGCGATCTGCTCAGACCTTAATCTGTGTCGGACGATTCCAGTAGGTTGATGATTGCTCTCAGTTGCATAAAATTCAATCCATCCTTTCTCCAATAGTCATCTTCCTCTTTCAACACATGGTCCTGACGTTTTTTCCAGTAACTTTTATCAATATTTAATAGCGCGGACAGACAGACAGACAGACAGACAGACAGACAGACAGACAGACAGACAGACAGACAGAGACAGACAGACAGACAGACAGACGAACAGACAGACAGACAGACAGACAGACAGACAGACAGACAGACAGACAGACAGACAGACAGACAGACAGACAGACAGACAGACAGATAGATAGATAGATAGATAGATAGATAGATAGATAGATAGATAGATAGATAGATAGATAGATAGATAGATAGATAGATAGATAGATAGATAGATAGATAGATAGATAGATAGATAGATAGATAGATCCCCGCCAGGAGCCGGGCCGAGCCAGCTAGTTTATTTATATAATCACGTTTCATGAAAGAACCCACAGTTTGACGACATCTCTGAACTACGCCATATAAATTCCCTCAGTCTGCCAAAAGCGAAAACCGCACAGATAAAATTCAAAAACAGGGGGGGGGGGGGGGGGTGTGGGGTGTCTTGCTGAAGCGGTAATACTCTTAAAATTATGGAATGAATGCGGAAGGGGGGCATAAAATATATACCGCATATAAACAAACATTGAAATCTGCTGTACAATCTCCAGAACAAAATTCTTTTTGTTGGGTGGACATAATTATAAGGTTATATGCTAAATCTCATCATTTTCCCTCAGTTGGTTACTGAGATATTGAATTTTATGTTGAGGCAACCAAAAAAAAAACACACTATAGTTCCGCGTGGTGTACATAAATATTAGTAGTTGGTGACACCTTGAGGCTCTAGAGATGCATGTTCTTTACAGGACTTAGCAATTAACCCCGTCATTCATTTCCTGTTTGTAATTTACAAGGCAATTGTATGTGTTATCGCTTTCTGAACGGTTGACGCTCATACCATCGAAATCAACGCGGAGCCGTCAAATTCCCCATGGCCTACGTCTGACTTCGAACCTTTGACTCGGTATGTCAAGAAATTGTAAAACAATATCAGACACACTAAATAATATAACATTGAAAGCTACAACAGTCATTCCGGGATGCGAACCTATCACCTTCAAATATTACACCGCCCCGCTGTAGGAGGAAGTGTACTTCGACGCACGGCCACCTCGACACTCAGGCGTATATTTGTTGCTAGAGCGAGTCGTTGTTTGTCTTTAAATGGTGACGAGTTAGAATCGTGGTATGGTAACTATATCATTAAATCTTCATATTTCCCTGTATATCTCATAATGTCTACTTCTTTTATCTATTTCTATGAATGCAAATCAACGCGGTGAATTATTTGTGTGCTATAAAGATATGCTGTGGCTAAAGGCTTGCGAACACGGTTTGTGAGCCGGGTACCAGGCGTTCGAAGCTCAGCTGCGACCAATTTGTGCAGCAGACCGTGTCGCGTTGTGTTATAACGTGCTGGTATGGGAGCCGGTCGTTCAGAAATCAATGGCAAACTACTGAACGCAACACTTGCCTAGTTCATCAACAGCAGCTGAAAAATGCTTGTGTTGACTGCAACGTCCCATAAGAGATACGCAACAATTAAAAAAAAAAATATGGGGCTGGAAACATACCAACTAGCCTCAAGACGTGCAAAGAGCGTATTCATGTACTTGTATTGCAACTGTCCTACAAGAAACAAATGAAAATCGTACACTGATTAGAGAAATTAGACGTAGACAGTCAAATTATTTTGGTCACGTTATGAGAAGAAATAAATTGGAGAACTTGGTGACAACTGGCAAGATCTAGGGTACGAGAACAGGGGGCAGGCAGAGAAGCAATTACCTGGGTGGCTAGCCACGTGGTATGGTCGAGACAAGAACACTGAGCTGATCCGTGATTGTGGTGATCGAGTAGGATGGCGAAACATGATCGCCCTCACTAACAGGCATGGTACATGATGATGATTTCGCAACGAGCCAGAAATGCATTTTGTTATAAAGAATTAATGGAGTAATACATGTAAAAAAATTGCTTCCCTTGTTGAAAAAAAACAAAAGAAAACTGGCGGACAATCAAACAGAATGTAAACACAATTGAGAGACACTTTGAAGAAGACAAATTCCTGAGAAGATTACAAGACGAAACCCATTTGTAAGATAATATGGCCAAATATGCTATCATAACGAGAAATACAATAGCGAATGCATTTCATGTTCGTGTTATTTAAAGAAACAGCACATGTCTTCATTAGTTTAAAACATTTTCTAAATGTGGTTGTTTTTACAACAATCGTATAAATATGCTAAGTGCGTCTGTCTGTCTGTCTACCTATGTGTAATGATTTGTTCACATTTCTCATGTGTTTATGGTGCATATGTTGTCGTTATTGTTGTTATTGTTAATGATTAGCGTTGTAGGTGATATACTAAGGAGTTAATGAATGAACGGAGAGAGATCAGAAGGGCAGAATCGTAACCCTTTTAAAATCAGATTCATTCGTTCTATTTGTCTGTATGTCTTTTCTCTGTCTGTATTTCAACTTCTACACGCGACTCTTCGTCTCCCTGTATTTATGTGTCACTGTCTGTCTGCCTGCATGCTTTAAAAGCAACTAAGATGTGAACAGGCAGGCTTTAAAAAAAATAGTTAGTTAGTTAGTTAGTTAATTAGTTTGTTAGTTAGTTAGTTAGTTAGTTTGTTAGTTAGTTAGTTAGTTTGTTAGTTTGTTAGTTAGTTAGTTTGTTAGTTAGTTAGTTAGTTGGTTTGTTGGTTAGTTAGATAGTTAATTAGTTGATTAGCTAAATAGTTAGTTAGTTAGTTAGTTAGTTAGTTAGTTAGTTAGTTAGTTAGTTAGATAGTTAGTAGTTAATAGTTAGTTAGTAAGTTAGTTAGTTAGTTAGTTAGTTAGTTAGTTAGTTAGTTAGTTAGTTAGTTAGTTAGTTAGTTAGTTAGTTAGTTAGTTAGTCGACAGATCATCCTCATTGGACATTGAAATCAAATAGTTCATTAGTGCGCAGATCCTCTCCTTAGTAAATCCCGCAGATGTTAGCGGCGCACGACACCAGTTCTGTGTTGGTTTATTAATCTTCTTTGGCTTCCTGCATAGTATTCTTGTTTGGCCACACCTCTTTTAACGTGCAGTTATTGCAGTCTGACCATTGTTGTAGATTCACAGTAATCACTTTGTTCTCGCAAAAATCTTATTTCTCGTAGAGCATTCAGTATATCAGCCTGGTCCATGGCTAGTCCGCCTTCCACAGTAGCCTTTCCTGCAAGCCTGTCAGTTTGCTCATTTCCTTGTACACCCGCATGCCCTGGCACGAAATTGAAGCTAAACTTTGCCAGCCATGACCTCCCCACATACATCAACGACTGTCTTAGGATTCAACCCATCTCTAAGCTCCTGAGCAAACTCATTGAGTCACTAAGGAAGCATGTTGGAGTGAAGGTCTGTATCTCTAGCCATGTTATTGCTTTACTTACTGTCATTCCTCTGTGTGTCTCCGCCCGTGTGTTGCCGAGGCCCATACGGGGGAGCAAACAATAGTAACACTGTTGCCTACCATGCACGTCGTAAGAGGCGACTAAAGAGGATATGGTTCCGTCGCCCTGCTACTGATTGAGTGCGTGGCGCGACACTGTGAGCTGTGAGTTTTGCGTGGAATACTTTTACATCTGTCCGCGGTTGTTTGTAGCGTGAACTGCATGTTCGGAACTATGGCGGCTGGCTGTTGCTGGATTGACTGGTTTGCTTTTCGGCTCACGAGTGCATTTTTCAGGAGACTCCTGGCCGCTGGAGCTACGGAGTTCGTGCTTTGTGCGGTGCTTTCAGCGGGTCGTCCTGCGGAAAGAGACCGAGCCATATGGGATAAAACCCGGGCCAATGAAGTATTTCTGGTGACTGCCGTTTCCATCGACGATGAACTGTATTTTTCGTTGGGGACTTTTGTGTTGCCATTCTGGCGGCGGCATTATGCACAGTGTACCTGTGCGGGCTGTTGGCTTGCCGATACACCTGTCTATTCCATTGTTCACATTGGGCAGTGAGGAGCATTTTGTATTCACTGGCACAGGAACGGAGAAATATGGGGACGACCCGTTGACGTGAAATTGGAACCACGACTAACTAACTAACTAACTAACTAACTAACTAACCAACCAACTAACTAACTAACTGTGTGTCTCAAGACTTTCCAACAAACTACGAGATCCTGCACTCACCCCATAGTACCACGACGCGTAATAACACTGCAAACTCTCGAACCGAATCTCACCTATGTATATCGGATTTGTGGACTATGAAAAGGCATTTGGCAGCAGTTATAGATAATGTATATGGAAACTGATGAGGCATTATGGCTTCGAATAGAATGTTATGACTTTTTTAAAGATAAGAAGATTTGTAGATTTCTCTCTGCATCTCGTCAGGTACTTGCTACAGACATGGCACAGATTAAAACAAAGCAATAACAGTAAGATAAAACAGACAGGCAGTTGAATAATAGTGCGGTATAAAACATACCAGATTTGATCGACACAATAATACACAAAGACTTTGGTAGCCTGTTAAAGCCTTTTTTTTTATTTGCATATCCTTTTATAGGACATCGCTGTCAACAGCAGCATCTTTCAGCTGTCTGTTGATTTCTTGGCAAGATTACGCCCAGTAGTTTCTGAGCGGCCGGCTCAGTTATCCCGCAAGTCACCAGCGGGGGTAGAACCGCTCCCAGCTCTCGGCCGCTCCGAGACTCTGCGTGATAAACGGGATTACGGAGAAAGTGTTGTAACCCCTCGGCCAGAGAAACCAGCTCTGTTAAAGAATACAAACCATAAATCTCCTGCGTGATCGATTAGAGGTACATTGTGGAAACCAGTCAGTTGATTGCTAGGGACAATGCTTTTCGTGTGTTGTTTAGCACACTACATAGTAACAGGTCAAAGCCGGCAGAGTTAATTGCCATTCATTTACAAAAACCAACTTTATGCAAACAAAAGGACAGGATAGTCAGTTTAAAATTCAAATTACTGTTTGAATATGTGTATTTGTATATTTTATCTTTAAGGATTTATGTTATAGCTTTAGTTTATATTGTGTGAATCCTGCAGGCAAGATAAACTTAACACATGTGATACGAGGTCACAATAATTCACTATCATCATGTGCCACACCGATAAGAGTGAGCGTTCATGTTTCGCTATTTCACACGATCACCAGTGTCGTAGATCAGCTCTGTTATTTCATCTTGAATATGCCATGTGCCCAGTGTAGCGAAACGCCAGTGGCCCATGTCCTTATGCATTCTTTTATTTTTGGTAAACAGGGGGAAACGGCTTTCGGAAACTCTCAGTTCCTCTTGTTTGCTCACAATCTCCATGAAAGATGGTTCTTTGGGTTATCTTTCATACCACAATCTTTACATGGATGGCGAAGTATATATTTGTCCTTTCCTTTCGGGTAGTCCGAAGGAGGCCTTGCGTCCAAATGTGCACTGGTGCAGCTGCTGGTCAATTGATGGCCGTGCCAACACATACCGTTGATAGTTGCAGCATATTCAGTAATTTAAAGATTACTACAAGAGATGCGCAACATACTACTGAAGTGTGTGGAAAGGTAAATTTGGTTTTCGTTGGTCCAGGCAAAGCTTGGCCTATAAATATCTATGTACTAACGACTGAGAGGATATAGCAAAACAGCAGTCTTGCCATGTTGGGAGGGGGTGACCGTAGCCGATCTGGACTACGCGTCTTGATCTTGGCATGGAAAGGGAACACATCTGAAGAATAAGTAGTTACCAAATGATATCGCTTGTTCTTGGAGCTGATGAGACGAGTGATATCTTGATTACGGCTTACCGTTACTTAGTAGCATCTCTCTTTAAATATAGGCACATTAGATAGCTCGGGGATGGGGTCCACCAATCTATAATCTATCTTCTTGAGCCAGGGGATGCTAGCCACAGGACATCTCTTTCGTCTGTCACCATAGGATGTGTCGGAGGATAATGGACTCCTCTATCTCACTGAGAGAACCTGAACTTATCTACCACTATGGCTTGGGCAGCGCGCAATGCCGGTACATTGGGCGACAGCCCAGTCGAGAGCGGCGGCCGGGGAGGGTAGTATCTTCTTTGAATGGGAAATAACACGGTGTGCCATATAACCCACTTAACGGGGAGAAACACCCAGATTAATAGGGCACACCACACCACAAGATCGTGGTTGCGAGAAAGGCATGGTTTGCAAGTGAGAGGAAAAGCATGGAAATGAAGTGCCCATAATATCAAGGCTTGGTATGAGTGTGGAATGTGTGTCTTGTAGACAAACGTTCCTAGGGTGGACAACCTGACATCACCCAGCTGGAGGTCGACTCAAGCCCGGACGTAGCCAACCAGGGGCTACCTGACAGGTCAGGCCCATTCATTGTGTTGGCTATATACTGCATTGCGGTCAGGATCCTATATGTCAAATATATTAACTGAGACCCTATTGGTCTTCAGGATTGTGTGATGCATGAGTCCGCCCAGTCGCTTAATATTGTTTGTCATCTCCAGGGTCCTCTTTGTTTTTCGTGGACGTGATCAAATGGACAGTTCCACACAGCTTCTGTGCTAGAGCCAAATACGTCTGCTGAAGCCAGGTCAAGTATTAGCCATATCACACATGGTGTGCTTAACTCTGAGAGGAGGCAAGGGCATATCTTGAGGAAATGACATAGGCCGAGAACAGTTAGAGTCTGGTTGAGGACTACGCATGATTATCCTGCATACTAAGAAACAATGACAATTTTGCAGTAATGGTGCCATCTCGGGTCCTTCATGCACGTCTAAAGCGACTAAGAGGTATGGTTTCCGTCCCCCTGCTACTGATTGAGTGCGGGGCGCACCTGTGAGCGTGATTTTGCGTGAATCTTTTACTCTTTCCGCGTTGTTTGTAGCGGAACTGCATTTCGGAACTAGGGCGCTGCTGTTGCTGGATTGACGGGTTTGCTTTTCGGTCACAGTGCTTTTTCGGGAGACTCCGGGGCCGCTGGGCTACGGAGTTCGTGCTTTGTGCGGTGCTTTCAGGGGGTCTCCTGCGGAAAGAGACCGAGCCATATGGGTAAAACCCGGGGCCAATAAAATCTTTCGGGTTTACTGCCGTTTCATCGCGTGAAATGTATTTTTCGTTGGGGACTTTTGTTTGCCATTCGGCGGGGGGATTAGCACAGTGTCCCTGTGGGGGCGTTGGCTTGCCGATACACCTTCTTTTCCCTTGTTCCCATTGGGCAGTGAGGAGCTTTTTTGTATTCACGGGCACGGAACGGAAATATGGGACGCCCTTGACGTAAAATTGGGAACCACGACTAATAACTAACTAAACCCACCACTAACAAACTAACTGTGTGTCTCAAATTTTCCCAAAAAACTCGAATCCTGCACTCCCCCTAGTACCCGACGCGTAATCCCTGCAACTCTCGAACCGTCTCACCTATGTTATGGGATTTGTGGACTATAAAAGGCTTTGGGCAGCAGTTTAGATAATGTTTTGGGAAACTGATAGGCATTATGGCTTCGAATAGAATGTTATTATTTTTTTTAAAGATATAAGTTAGATTTGTAGATTTCTCTCTCCTCGTCAGGTACTTGCTACAGACGGCACAGATTAAAACAAAGCAAAACAGTAAATAAAACAGACGGGCTTTGATAATATGCGTATAAAACATAAAAAATTTGATCGACACAAAAAACCCAAAGATTTTGGGTAGCCTTTAAACCCTTTTTTTTTTAATTTGCATATCCTTTTATGGAAAATCGCGTCAAAACCCGCATCTTTCGCTGTCTGTTATTTTTTTTGGCAAGATTCGCCCATAGTTTTTTGAGGCCCGGGTAGTTATCCCGCAATCACCAGCGGGGGGAGACCCCTCCCAGCTCTCGGCCACGAGACCTGGTGTAACGGGGTTACGGAGAAAGTGTTGTAACCCCTCGGCCAAGAAACCAGCTCTGTTAAAGAATACAAACCATAAATCTCCTGCTGATCGATTGGGTACATTTTGGAAACCTCATTGATTGCAGGGGCAATGCTTTTCGTGTTTGTTTGCCCCAAAATACATAGAACAGGGGCAAAGCCCAGTTTAATTGCCATTTTTTCAAAACCAAATTTATGCAAACAAAAGGGCAGGGTTCGTTTAAAAATTTAAATTCTGTTTAATTTTTTGTATTTTTTATATTTTATCTTTTAAGGGTTTATGTTTAGCTTTTGTTTAAAATTTGGTGAATCTGCAGGGAAATAAACTTTAAAACCCTTGATACGAGTCAAATAATTCCCCTCATCATGCCCACCGTAAGAGTGAGCGTTCTGTTTCGCTATTTCACACGATCACCAGTGTCGTAGATCAGCTCTGTTATTTCATCTTGAATATCCATGGCCCTGTAGCGAAACGCCAGTGGCCCTGTCCTTATGCATTCTTTTTTTTTTGGTAAGGGGGGGAAAGGGTTTTCGAACTCTCAGTTTCTTGTTTCTCAAATCCCATAAAAGATGGTTCTTTGGGGTTATCTTCATACCACAATCTTTACTGGGGGGCGAGTATATATTTGTCTTTCCTTTCGGGTAGTCCGAAGGACCCCTTGCGTCAAATGTCACTGGTCCCGCTGCTGGTCTTGGGGCCGTCCCAACCTACCGTTTGATAGTTGCAGCATGTCAGAAATTTAAAGTTTCTACAGAGATGCAACATACACTGAATTTGTGGAAAGGAAAATTTGGGGTTTTCGTTGGTCCAGGCAAAGCTTGGCCCATAAAAAATTTTTTCTTAACGACTGAGAGGATATAGCAAAAAACATCTTGCCATGTTGGAGGGTGACCGTTTCCGATCTGGCTACGCGTCTTGATCTTGGCATGGAAAGGGAACACATCTGAAGAATAAGTAGTTACCAAATGATATCGCTTGTTCTTGGCAGCTGATAGACGAGTGATATCTTGATTCCTACGGCTTACCGTTACTTAGTAGCATCTCTCTTTTAAATATAGGCACATTAGATAGCTACGGGGATGGGGTCCACCAATCTATAATCTATCTTCTTGAGCCAGGGGATGCTAGCCACAGGACTATCTCTTTCGTCTGTCACTCGATAGGATGATGTCGGGAGGATAATGGACTCCTCTATCTCACTGAGAGAACCTGAACTTATCTACACTATGGCTTGGGCAGGGCAATGCCGGTACATTGGGGCGACAGCTCAGTCGGAGAGCGGCGGCCGGGAGGGGTAGTATCTTCTTTGAATGGGGAAATACACGGTGTGCCATATAACCCCACTTAACGGGGAGAAACACCCAGATTACTGGGCACACCACACCACAAGATCTTGGTTGCGAGAAAGGCATGGTTTGCAAGTGAGAGGAAAGCATGGAAATGAATGTGCCCAATAATAATAAAGGCTTGGTATGAGTGTGGAATGTGTGTCTTGTAGACAAAACGTTCCTAGGGTGGACAACCTGACATCACCCAGCTGGAGGTCGACTCAAGCCCGGACGTAGCCAATCCAGGGGCTACCTGACAGGTCAGGCCCATTCATTCGGGTATGGTATATACTGCATTGGGTCAAGATCCTATATGTCAAATATATTAACTGAGACCCTATTGGTCTTCAGGATTGTGTGATGCATGAGTCCGCCCAGTCGCTTAATATTGTTTGTCATCTCCAGGTCCTCTTTGTTGGACGTGATCAATCGGACAGTATCCACACAGCTTCTGTGCTAGAGCCAAATACGTCTGATGAAGCCAGGTCAATGTATTAGCCATATCACACATGGTGTGCTTAACTCTGAGAGAGAGGCAAGGGCATATCTTGAGGAAATGACATAGGCCCGAGAACAGTTAGATTCTGGTTGAGACTACGCATGATTATCCTGCATACTAAGAAACAATGACAATTTGCAGTAATGGTGCATCTCGGGTCCTTTCATTGACATAGGCCCGAGAGCAGTCAAATTCAAAGTTGAATCTACGCATGATTATCAGGCATATCCATTTCGTACCGGACATTGAAAGACACCTATCTAGGTTAAGTCCATGAACAATTCCTCAACAACCAGTGGATTTGATTCTACAGAAGCCTGTTGAACTTACACCCAAGTACCGGGAAGGAAGGAGATTCCAGCACACGGGGTGAGAAGTATATGGACAGATCGGACAGTATATGAAGCTGGGTCTGTGACTATGGCTACTTGAGGCCATGTGCCTGAACTTTATCAGTGTTGTGTCTGTTTAGAACTATCTGTGTTAACTGCCTTGATGTTTTCCTGTGCTGTCCTTTATTGATTTAATAAATCAAGTTTTAGTTTATTCCAACGATCACTGTGTTATATATATGGATCAGCCGGAAGAACATTGCAGGAAATAGGTCCTTAGGTCGAATGAAAGAGTGACAGTGAGTCCGGGGAAAACGGAGGAGGGTTGGCAGGTAAAGACCTATCCCAGCCAGGGCTATATAGAAGATTGTTTAAACATTGTGACAGGGCTATTTGGGACCCTCCACGTAGCTTGTTACACCCAGGCCATATAAATATTTTTCTCTCTGCTTCCCCCTTGTTCTTTTCCTCTCAACCCTGCCAGTTGTCACCACGTTCTGCAATGCATTTCTTCTCATAATATGGCCAAAAAACATAATTGTCTACGTCTAATTTCTCTAATCAGGGGCTTGCCCATAGGTTTTTCTGTCTGTCCTTGGTTTTCTTTACATGTTCCTCAGACACCACATTTTAACTGCCACTAAATGTTTTTCAGCTTGTCTGCTCATTGTCCACGTTACACATCCATACAAAAGTACAGGTTCTATGAAGCACTTCATAACTCTTTTTCTCATTACATTTATGTCTCCAGAATTATGGAGAACTGCTACAGCGAGGACTGATAAATTACAATCATTCATTAACTGGTGCCTGTGGAAAACTGAAAGGCTGAAATGGTAGGATATAATCATCAGTGTGGAACTCATGGAGAGAACTAGACAGATATTGGCGAATCTAGAAGTGGAAAAAGACACTTTCGTTTGGTCGGACATGCAATGAGAAAATATCATCATCATCATCATCATCATCATCATCATCATCATCATCATCGTCATCATCATCATCAACATCATCATCCAGTGCCTTTTCGGCTAGCGCGGGCGATCATGCACATCCAGAAATTATGATCTCCAACGTCACGGATTAATTCGTATGTTGACTCCCTTCGGCCATGACACAAGACTGTCACAAATCTGCTCAGACTGTCTTCCTCTATCTCTCTTTGAGCACATCTTTCCGGTTGTCACAAAATGTTCCAGTTATTGTCTTCTCATAACATGGCCAAAAACGATGACTGCCTCTTTCTGATGTTTGTAATAAGTCTTTGCGACCCTGCTTCCCTTAAAACGTCAAGATTGCTCACTTTGGCTGTCCAATTGATTTTGAGCATTCTTCTATAAAACCACATCCCGAAGGCTTCCAGGGATGTTTGTCGCCGATTAAATATAAATATGGTAATACTAGAAAGTAGCTTTGTCAAGTACCCACAGTGCAAACAAAACAAAGGTAGGACTACAAATACAGGGAGAAGAGAATCAGAGACAGAAATGAATATTATGTTGAGGATATGCTCGCGCTGTATGAGATAGCTAGAGATATGACTGCTTGGAGTGGGCTGATTGTACCCTAAGCCCCAAGAGGGGATAAAGCGCGCACGAGAGAGAGAGAGAAAGATAGAGGAGATAGAGGAGAGAAGGGGAGGGGAGAGAGATAATAGAGATGGGAGAGAGGTGAGAGAGAGGGGAGACAGAGGGGGGAGAGAGGAGAGAGAAGATATAGAGATGACAGAGAAGAGAGAAAAGAGAGGAGAGAGAGAGAGAGGAGATACATGGGATAGAGTTGAGACTGAGGGTAAGAGATGAGAGATAGGATAGAGAGAGAGAGAGGAATGAGAAGAGAGGAGAGAGAGAGGAGAGAGATGACAGAGATAAGTAGAAGGAGGGGAGAGAGGGGACAGAGAGGAGAGAGATGGGAGAGAGGAGAGACAGAGGAAAGAGATGGGAGAGAGAGGATGGGGAGGCTTGTCTTACATTCGGCCTTTCAAGAGAGAGATTAAGAGAAAGAGAGAGACGTTAGTTGCAAATCCTTGACAGGACATAGCAGTCAACCCCAGCATATTTGGCTATTCGTGATTCCTGGCAAGTCTACTTTCAGTAATTTGTCATTGTTTTCTGAACGACCGGCAACAATACCGTTTCACTAAAGAATCAACGCAACGCGGTCTGCTGGGAAATCTCCCGGAGCTGTGTTTCAAACACGGTATGCGGCATTACGAACTGCGTCTGTAACACGGAGCTAGTGAGAGAGAGAGCGAGAGAGAGAGAGAGAGAGAGAGAGAGAGAGAGAGAGAGAGAGAGAGAGAGAGAGAGAGAGAGAGAGTAATTAGATTTCACAAAGTATCCTAAATACGAAAGCTATATGAACGACAATAACATATGTATATGATTGTGTAGACAATCATAATAACAGAAGTTAGAGGCACTTGTTACCACATATAGAACGAACAAACGATCTTTATTTTCAAAGGGTCACAAACTGGGCACACAGACCCGTGTTACATTCGGCCCTTTCAATCAATCATCTGTCATTCATCTAATGTGCATGTTACATCCACATAGGAGAAAACATTGTCGAATGGATTCTGTAAACATAAACAATGCATATTACCATGTTATGTGAAAGACAGACACATGTACACACGCACATTCATAAACACACACGTACACATAATACCTGCATACATACTTACATTATATGCAGAAACTCTCACAGTTATGCACACACTCAATAACATACACATACACACACCGTCATATACGCTGCATGCATGCATACATATCCACACAAACATATACACATACATACACGAACATACACACATATACACACATCTACTTACACACACAGACACACATATCGCACACATACACACACAAGCACACACAAATACACACATACACGTGCACACATATACAGCAAACGTATATACGCACTCATGCACACACATACACACATACACGCCCACATACACACATATTTATACACATGTTCGCTCGTTTGTTAGTTCGTTCTTTCCCTCTCTCGCTACCCCCCTCTCTCTCCCTCCCTCTCTCTCAAAACCTCTCTTACTCTCTCCCTATCGCGTTCTTTCTCCCTCTCTCCCTCCCTCCCCTATTTCTCTCTCCCTCCCTCCCCCTGATAGTGGACACACAATTCCAGAGTCAGAAGTAGCTTATCTAACTACTGCCCTCGACAGAAATGGGTGTAGATACAACTTTCCGGTAAATACACTCAAAGACCCTTCTACAAGCATTGAGACCGTTTACAGATATGGTGCTAATCCCATACTTTAATAAATCAATAATCAACGTCTCGGGGCTTGTGGTCAACATTCCGTAACTAACCTGACTCCCCACGACATTCCCTGGACATATTTTAGTCTAGGTCGATGTGGAGACCAGATCAATGTAAAATAAACACACCGACCAATGCCGGATTCGAAGACATAACCACCGGGTCGAAAAGTAAGCGTTTTCTAAGCAGCAATTTGTTATCCCTGCCTCATGTTTGTAATTAACCCTTCCACATTTCCAATAACTTCAGATTATAATGTCAGCATGCTTTGAAGCACGTGTGTTGTTACGTGTGCCCCATCCTCTTGCCAATGCAGTGTTTGTGTTCTGAATTAAACACGTTGTCATGGGACTCTAGAACACCAGCACTCCGACATTCAACGCCCGGGGATCATTTTCCCACGGGAGGCCACAACTTGATAGCGCTGCTATCAAGTATGTAAAAAAAGACGGTAGAGATATGCATTTATAAATGGAAATATATTGCCATCAACTGGGTCTTTTGTTGTTTATATTTGCTCTTAACTTTTCCAAAATCCATAGCATCATCATCATCATTATTATTGTCATTGAGATCATCAGCAACATCATTATCATTTATCTCTCTTTATTTTTTTCTTCTTCTTGATAATCTGCATTTATCTATCTGTCTATTTGTCTGTCAGTCTCTGTCTGACCGTCCGTCCGTCCGTCCGTCCGTCTGTCTGTCTGTCTGTCTGTCTGTCTGTCTGTCTGTCTGTCTGTCTGTCTGTCTGTCTGTCTGTCGGTCGGTCGGTCGGTCGGTCGGTCGGTCGGTCGGTCGGTCGGTCGGTCGGTCGGTAGGTCTGTCTGTCTGTCTGTCTGTCTGTCTGTCTGTCTATCTGTGTGTCTGTCTGTCTGTCTGTGTCTGTCTGTCTCTGTCTGTCTGTTCAAGCAGCCGATGAACACTCAAATATATCACTATATGGAACAACACAACAGCTGATGAACGCTTGCATGTAACAACTACAGAAAAACTCGGTGTTCGTCGATAATTCGTTAAAAAATACTCGGTGAAATCCGAAACCGACAAAAACAGAGACAATTATTTCCATATGAATCAATGTAAATCCAATTAATTCGTTTTAGACACTCCTAAATGCATACCAAAAAACAATTCATAGAGAATAAATATAGTGTTTAATATTATATTTCGGCCCCAAACTTGTCCGAACTCGAACCTTCGCCGTGCCTAGTAACATTGTGTATGTAGGTGCGCCTGTTGAATTTTTCAAACCATCCTCTGCTGGTCTTAAAATCAAGAGGTATACTAGCACTCGTCCCAGGCATTTTCTTAATGAGATCGGCGTACATCAGTCTGGCTTTTTCACATACGGTTGCCTCCGAAAGAGAGTTGTCATCTAACTGTTTTTGATTTATCCAAATTAATAATGCCCATTCGACATCTTCAATTGTTTCATTAGCACATTCACGCCTTTCGCTACAGTAGCCTCCTTTATTGTTTTCTGTTTTGTTTTGCCACAATCAAACTTGTCGTGGATGGCGAATTCCTGTACATGTGGCCGATTTCAGCAATCTTAATGCGGTTCCCGTATTTTATTATTATCAAGTGATGCTCACACAACGAAAAACAACGCCAACCTGATCAGAAGAACGCCTGGGTCCCTTTGTTTTCGCAAAATTAGCAGCGAGGTCACGAGGGCACGCAGACGAAATCCGAGGCAACCGACGAAAACGTAGACAATTCCCCCCCCCCCCCCCCCGGAAAACATCGAAGTAAACCGAAGGCAACGAAAACCGAAGTTTTACTGTATAAGACATCGAACCGAAGAGCGAAAACTTAAGCGATGCTGGATTGGGCACAAGCATAATAATATAGAATGAAAAGTCTACGGTATCGAAATTATTTCACATACATCTGACGAGAGATAAAAAAAAAATGAAAAGGCGAAATGGTAAACTTCGCAAGAATATAATGACAAGTGACATAATGGATATTGCGGATAGAAATACTTCGTCAGCACACACACACACACACACACACACACACACACACACACACGCGCGCACGCACGCACGCACGCACGCACACATAGTTTGATACAACTACATTTTACAAACAAAACAACAACAACAACCCAGTCATTGAGCTGAGGTCTCGGAGACGCCAATTTACCTAGTACACAAACATCAATGTGTGCAACAAGTTCCGTAGGTTGGCTTACAGGAAATGTCGTGGGGACACAGTGAAAGTTACGTCGAAATTAGTGGAATAGACTTGGGGGAAGGTCAATATCTCTAGGGAAGACACGAGTGGGATGGACAAAGATGCAAAGGAAGGATGATGCGTACAAATAGGCAAGTTATAATGGCGACAAGTGAGGGGTGCGAGGTTTAGATTTAAATAGATAATGGGTTTAATGAAAATGTGTTATGCTTTGAGACCGTAAGGCGACAGAGACCACATTCACCCACCCCCTCCCCAACTGAAAAAATTAGGTGATTTTTCTTAATCTTGTCATGTCTTTCATGTGATGTGCAAGAGTTCATAGACTTAATCTGGATATCATACCCTTACAGTGATTTGCACAGTTGAAATGTGTACAGACCGGTTTATGGTCTTTCTGAAGGGAGACAAGAGGTTCATTATAAACGCATCCAATGCGACAACCCTATATCCACGTATGCCGTCATAGTGCATAATATATGTTTTTTTTTTTAAATTTCCTAGTCAGCGCATCCTACTAACTAGTTGGTAGTTAGTTGGTCGCAGTTCCAATTTAACGGCAAAAGGTTGTTCCATAATGCTCCATTCCTGTGCCAGTGAATATCAGTAAAAATGCTCCTCACTGCCCCATGTGAAAAGTGGAACAGACAGGAGGTTCTACAAACCAAAAGCCCGCACAGGCAAACTATACATAATGCCGCCGCCAGAATGTCAACGCAAAAGTCCGCCACAAAAAATACAGTTCATCGTCGATGGAAGCGGCAGTCACTAGAAAACCAGCATACATTTCTGCATAAAGCAAACCCAGTTAGTTGAGCAACCGGCGGCCGTCAATTTTCCGAAGATGCAGTTCACGACACAAATAACTGCGCAAAGATGCAGAAGCATCCTACTAACAATTTCATTAACGCTATGAAGCAGAATACAAAGCAATAACGAGACACATAAATATCATAAAATCAGCGACATAAAAGAGACACAGTATTATTCATCATTCTTCTAAAAGATTGAGACGTTACTCTGTAATGAAAGGATCTTTATTACAGAAAACTTCTTAGAAAGACAATCCGTTTGTATTTGCAATAAATGTGAGATAGCCGTGGGCAGGTACAATATTGTTTATGACGGCTGTTATAGAATATGAAGTACTTTTATCATTTTGTTGTACCAGCAAATGTTTGTTCACTCAAGTTTCGCATAGGTGCTAAAGCGAGTATTTATGTGTTACGAAATTATAACGGTGCTGTGAGATTAGTCATATTTCTTCTATTATTATCGCCGTCGTCATCTTTATTGTCATCATCACTTTTGTCATCATCATCATCATCATCATCATCATCATCATCATCATCATCATCATCATCATCATCATCATCATCATCATCATCATCGACCTCATCAGCCTCATTATCATCGCCATCATAATCATCGTCGTCGTCGTTGTCAGCATCTTATACATCATCGTCAATACCACTGTCAAACAATAATCAAATTCATCATTAGAATCATCTTCCTCATAATCATCATCGCAGTCGTCATCATCATCACTATCATCTTCTTTAGCGTATCGTCATCGTCTCCATCTCCAAGAAAACTGCACTCGAGAAACGAGCTACGTAGACCAGAATAGAACCCATAACATTCGGGTAACGAGGCAAGCGGCGTAACCATTTGGCCACGAAGACTCCCTCTATATGCGAAGAAAGTGGCAAGGAACTGGATAACTAACTCCCTTTCACCCAGGACAATCTGCAGAACTAATGCATGTAATGTTAGACCTATACCGGAGATAGTATAGATAGCACAAGTCACAGGTGATTGAAGAAATGAAATATTATTACAATAACATTTTAGGAACAGATCAGGGACAGAGGTGAATAATATGTCCAGGAGATGGGGGGAGCTGAAGGAGATGATTGTTTAGGCATTAATTGGCGTGAGCTGAACGTTTAGGGGTGAGTCGCACGTTTAGACATGAGTTGGGCATTTAGGCATGAGTTGGACATTTAGGCATGAGTTGGACGTTTAGGCATGACATGGGCATTTATGCATGAGTTGGACGTTTAGTAATGAGTTAGACGTTTAGGCATGACATGGGCATTTATGCATGAGTTGGACGTTTAGTAATGAGTTAGACGTTTAGGCATGAGTTGAACGTTTAGGGATGAGTTGGAGGTTTAGACATGAGTTGGGCATTTAGGCATGAGTTGGACATTTAGGCATGAGTTGGACGTTTACGCTAGAGTTGGGAGTTTAGGCATGAATTCGGCGTTTAGGTGTGAGTTGAACTCTTAAGCACGAGTTTTATAATTTTAGCTTCAGTTGGGCGTTTTGTAAATATTTAGACGTTTTGGCATCATTTGGAGGCTTTTGCTTTATTTGGAGGTGTTGGCATCATTTGGAGGTTTTGGCATAATTTGGGCCTTATGGCACTATGTGAACGTGTTGGCATCATTTGGACGTCTCGGCATCATTTGGAGATTTTGGCATCATTTGGACGTTTCGTCGTGAGTTGAGTTGAGGCCTGTGCTTCAATGCGAGATAACATAGCAGAAAAAGAATTGGCACTCGGTGGCTCATCTGCTCGAACATTGTTTGATATCCATGTTGGGCTGGTTCGAGCTGGGAGCTGAGATCAGTGTTTATGAATACGTTTTGATCGGGATTCAAATGCATGACTACCAGGCTGTCGGGCAGGTAAGCTAGCCATTTCAAAACCGAGGCGCCGAAAAAAAAGACAGTACCATGAAGTAAACTATGTAAGGGGATGATGTAGAAGAGCAAATGGAGGAAGCCAGTGGAAGGAAGACTAGCGGTGGAAGGCAACGCGAGGAGGGCAACGTTAGGAAGACAACTGGAGGAAGACAGCGGTAGGAACACAACACGTGGAAGAAGACAGGAGGAAGGTAACGGGAGGAAGATAACGGGGGGGGGGGAGATAACGAGAGGAAGTCAGCGGTAGGGACACAAGGGGGGGGGGGAGACGACAGGGGGAAGGTAATGGGAGGAAGACAACGGGGGGAAGATAATGGGAGGACGACAGCGGTAGGAACACAACGGGGGGAGGGAGAAGACGACGGAGGGAGGACATCCGGAGGAAGACAACGGGTGGAAAACATTGACAGGGAGGAAAACGGGAAGACATCGGGAGGAAGAAGACAACAGGGGAATATATCGAGAAGAAGGAAAGGGGGAAGGCATCAGGAGGAAGACAACAAGAGGAAGACAATGGGATGGAGAGAACGATAGGAAGACAACAGATGGAAGACACAGAATGGAAGACAACGAATTAAAAATAACGGGTTACAGACAACATGATGAAAAGAAAGATAACAATAGGAAATCGAATACCACCAGTAATTTCGAAATGTAATTTGCAAAGTTCAGACTAACACATAAATTTAATCCAAAAAGTCATAAGCAATATGTTCCTCAATTTGTTGACGGAATACATTGGTTTACAAACAAGAATGCAGTACAAAAATATACATACAGCTACCGTCATAGTTTTGATCTCGCTCGGCTTTGAACTCAAGCGTTGGCCATACACATGATATTACTTCTAGTGGACATGGTACTTAATGTTGCGCGTGGAATTAGCTTTCCCTATTACCAGTGTCCCTCGCCACTAGCCGAACTCACTCCGACTTCATAGGACTTCAGAGGTACTTGTAATTTGCGCCCTTAAGTCTGGGACGAGAAGTCAACATTTTAGTGTAACCGACAGGTGTAGAGGTTAATCCCGCTACCTCGACATCAGCACACCGGAAGTTTAAGAACGAATGCTCTTATCCGTTAGGCCACGATCTTTGTGTTTGACAGTTCTTGACACAGGGTGAGATTTTTTTTAAACTTCACCACAACGCCAAACAACATAAGAGAAAAACAACAACAACAACAACAACAACAACAATAAACACCACGACAACAAGTCTAATAACAACATAAACATCAATAACACTAATAACAACAACAACAAACATCATGTGACATACCAATATGCATGAGCGGTCAGATTTCACCTTTGACAAAATCACCATTATCAGATAAGATCTAAACAGGCACAACGCAATCAGGTCCGAAAAAAAATTCCGGATGAACGCAGAAGAAGAAGAAGATCAGGTCTGTTTTTCCTTGCCCCGCTTGTTCGATGTAATCAAACCATCCAGGGATTGTCCACTCTTCTTTCCCCTTGCTCTGTTACCATCAAGTTTGTCAGTTGTGATTAAATTGTCTAGTTTATTTCTCCTCATAGCATGTCCAGTTTAGAAGAGTTGAGTGAAGAATAGACATTCCCACACTTCGCACATTCCCATAAGCGCTTCGACCTCATCTTCTACAACCAGTGTAGAGTCTCAACACTAATCGCACCAGTTTCAATCTGATTATGTGTACGTCTGGCCTTTCCTCGGAGTCCTGATTGTCGGACAGATCTTCTGGTCACTCCCTGCAGCACCATTCTCTCAGGGCTACGATAGTGTGTCTGTTCTTCCACATTAAACACATGATCGCAGAATGCCCTAACCACAACTGTCTTATCATTCACAAATCAGCTATCAAACGAATGCAGATCCAGCCAATCTGTCCGCCTGCTCGTTTCCCAACGCACCAGTATGCCTTGGGCACCAGATATGATGTGCAAATACAAGCATGTCTACGTTTAGTTTCTATAACCAGTTTACGGATTGTATCTATTATTTTTGGTGTCTGTTCGCTCGTTTTGAACTCAGGCGTAATCTATACACCTGCTACAACGTCTTCGTGTACTGGACTAATTTGTTACGTGTTGATTAGCTGTCCCTATTACCAATGTCCCTCGCCATCAGGCGAACCCAATCCAACTTCTGGGGTAACTGTAATTTACGTGGCCAAGCCAAGGACGAGAAGTCAACATTTTAGTCCAACTGACCTGTCTAGGGGTTGAGTACGCTACCTCGGCATCAGTACATTGGAAGCTTAAGAGCCAATGTTCTTATCCCTTCGGCCGGGCTAACCTTTTTTATCTGCTTGTGTAATTAACTGCAATAAAACATCACACACCAGCAACAAGCAGGAAGCCAGGAAACTTAAATCTATATCTCCTCCTTTCATCTGTAATGAATGCGATGCCAGCTTTGATTAACTATTCTTAACACACTGATTAATATTCTTTATTATGCCTTAATCGCCACAACCTGATATCTGTCTTGACAGATAAAATGCAATGAAAATGTCAACATGAAAGAGTTATACAAGTGTACAGGACTGGAAACCAGAATCCAGACTTGGTAAATTCTAGTCATGTCTCTGTGTGGTTGATACTGACGGGGTCAAAGTATGTGTAACTCTTAATTCATCTTGCCATGATATTTCAGGGATATGATTAATGTCTATAGTTTCTATCATCAGCCGGTATGTGATAAAAACTAGTAGCATATCCGTCTACTGGACGTCGTAGTCAATACCAGAATGTGTTGGCTGTTTGTGATTTCTTGGCAAGTTTACACTCTGTAGTTTGCCATTGCTTTCTGAACGACCAGCACGTATTCCGTTTTAAGAAACCCAACACAAAACTATCTGCTGCCAAATCTCCCACAGCTGCGTTTCGAAAGCAGTATGCGGAATGTCGAATTGTATTGGTAACCCATTCGCCAGAGAGTTATGAAGACACAATGTATTCATTACGGATTCAAGGAGAAAGCTTAGTAAGGTGGAGAAAGGAATGTTTCGTGTGGAGTGGCTCACCTCGGTTCAGAGGTCACAGATTGTGAGAATTGTATGGATTCTTTGCCCTGGCCATGCGGGAATGAATAGGCTGATAGGCTGGCAGGGAGTGCACCTCTTGGTGGTAGATTACTTATGGACAAGGGAGAGGTGGTCGTGCGCCTGTGGGACCAGGTGGAGAAGGTGGGGAACAGATTAAGAACCCGTATGTGGAAATGATAAGATTGGGAGGGGTTCTGGCAGAATCTGAAAACTGAGAGGGAAGACCAGAGTAACTTTAAATCAGATAACGGTGGGAACGATTAGTAGCGTGACTCTTCGCTGACTGTTGAACGAGGGACAGAGCACATAATGGAATGTCCTTAGTGCAGTGATGTCGGCTCTTAGCTTAACTCAATTGAATCATAAAATGGTATGAGCCCCGGTCGTTCAGAAAGCAATGGCAAGCTACTTAACGTAAAATTTGCAAGAAATCACAAAATGCCAAATAAGGGTTTAGATGGAGGGCATCGACGTTATTGCACTGATTTTTATCCCATATGGATCGGTCTCTTCCCACAGATCAGCCACCCGAAAACGTCGCACAGAGCATGGACTCCGTAGTTGCAGCTACCTCCCCCATGGTTCTCGGAGAAACTTACACTTGTTAACTGAATGACGTGTGACGAAATAAAGCACACAACATTCGGATCACAAGGCAAGAGGCTTAACCGTTTTACCCGGAGATATACTGTTCTACTCACATTAGTCTCTTAAAGGCGTTCGTTGTTTGTTATTCTGACAGTCTGAGGATTCGTAACATTCCCCTCAGGAACCACATCTCCTTTGCTTATAAACTCCTACATTGTCCGTTCATATTCCGAGATTCGTTGCCACACTGCAGAACTGATCGATATAGCCAGCATTTGAGTACTCTCTTTCTGAGATTCAATGAAAGTGATTTATGACAGATAATTATTTATCTTCTGATATTCGGCTCTTTCTTGGGGTATTCTTCTCTTAATATTTTTTCTTAGCAATAATGCATAGGTTATGATTTCCACCAAATATTTGAACTTATTGACTTGGTACTTTTTTCATTATTGTGTATTGTGATGTTTTATTGTTATCTTTTTCTGTGATTATCTCATTAAAGTCGGGCTTAAAAGTAAAGAGGATGGACTTCATTGCACCGGGTTTTATGCCATATGGTTCCTTCCCTTTCCGCGGGGGTCCTGCCGAAAGTGTCGCAGAAAGCACGAGCTCCGTAGCTCCAGCGACGACCCCCAGGAGTCTTCAATAAAATTGCGCTCGTGAACCGAGCACGGAACTCGGAATCAAATCTCAACCTTCGGAGCGCGTGGATACACCCTTATTATCTCATTACGAAAGACAAATTGTGACAAACAATATCAACTTTTAGATAGAAAACGTTGAAGCAAAACATCTCACAGACTGAATGTGTTAGATGTCAATCGAATCAAAGTTGAGTTGAATTGAGTTGAGTTGAGTTGAGTCAAGAACCGACATCACAGCACACGGGTCATTCCAGTACGTGTTCCATTCTCATCTGCAACAGCCAGCGAAGAATCCCAATACCAATAGTATCAGTTAGTTAGTCGCATACCCTTTACAGGACTCAGCAGTCAATCCCAGCATTGTTTGGCTGTTTGTGACTCCTGGGTAGGTTTATATTAAGTAGTTTGACTTTGCCTTCTGAACAACCGGCACTCATACCGTTGTATGAAAACCAACCCAAGGTGGTCTGTTTCCAAATTCCATCAGCTATATTTCGAACTCAGTATGCAGGATTACGAATTGCGTCACAGAGCCGGCATTTTACCAGTAGCAGTATGATTATGTGTCCGTTTGGCCTGTCCTCGGAGTTTTGAGTGCTGGGCAGAACCTCCTGTAACTCCGCACAGCACCATTTTCTCCTGGTCGTGATGATCTACTTGTTTTTCTGCACTATACACACGATTCCAAAGGGCCACGAATACATAACATTACTTGGGATGCAGAGGTGCTTCCAAGGCACCAGGGCCAGGTTCTAGACTGGCCAAGACCTACTAACATGTCTGTAACAAGTTATGTGGAGGGTCCCAAGTACCCCTGTCACAATGCTTTAATTATTATTCTTTAGTCCTGACTGGGATAGGTCTTTGCCCGCCAACCCTCCTCCGTTCCCCGGACTCACTGTCACTCTCTCTCTTGACTTCTGGGTCTATTCCCTGAGGTGTCTTTCTGGCTGACACACATATAACATTGCGATCGTCAGAGTAACCTATAACTTAATTTTAATAACTTAATATAGGAAAGCACAGGAAAATATCAAGACAGTTAAAACAGATAGTTCTCTACACACACAAACACAGGGATAAAGTTTCAGTTCAGGCACAGAGCCTCATATGGCTTTCATCATCGACCAAGCTTAAGACACTGTCCGTTCCGTCCACATACACCTCACCGAGTGTGCCTTCAGTTCCTTCGTTCCAGGTAGGTTGTGCGAACAACATGCCTCTGTAGAACCAGGCTTCCAGGTTCGAGTGGACCACTCTATATAGTTAATATAGTAGGCCTCTTTCAGTCCTGAAGGACTATAGAGTTGTGCCGCTTGGGAGGTGCCTGGCAGCACCGCTGGTGACTGTATAGTCCAATTCGAGAATGACAATCTCTGTCACAGTTTCCGCATCTGTAAGACGAGGCAAGTCCCGCAGTAAGTGACTGCTCTTTGAGCCTGTGCCGTCTCTCCTCAGTTTTTTGGATCTGATTGCGCTCAAAGAGCACCAGTCCGTTTCGTACATCTCTTCTCCAGGAGCATCTGTCTGTTGCAACTCTCTCCCACGTGTCTGGATCTATTCCAATGGTTTTCATATCTTGTTTACACACATCCCTGTATCGCATTTGGGGTCTTCCGGTTGGCCTCTTTCCTGTGGCTAGTTCTCCGTAAAGGAGATCTTTGGGAATACGTTCGTCCTCCATTCGAGATACGTGGCCCAGCCACCGGAGGCGTCTCTGCTTGAGGAGGGTGTGCACTGTGGTAATATCTGCTCTTTCAAGCACCTGTTTGTTTGTTATGTGGTCTTTCCATGTTATGCCCAGGATACGTCTGAGACATCTTATGTGGAAGGAATTCAACTTCCTTTCCTGTCTTGAGTACAGGGTCCAGGATTCAGACCCGTAGAGTAGTGTGCTAACAACACAAGCTTTATATACTTGAGCTTTTGTACGCTCTGTTTGTCTATTATTCTCCCAAACTCTTTTAGCTAGCCTGGAAAATGTTGTGGCTGCCTTTCCAATGCGTCTGTCGATTTCTGTCTCTAATGAAAGATTATCTGATATTGTCGATCCCAAATACACAAAATCGTGGACGACTTTCAATTCGTAATTAGAGATTTTGATTGACGGAGGCGCATCAGCATCTTGTTCCATCACCTGTGTTTTATTTAGGCTAATGGTGAGCCCAAAGTCTTTGCAGGCAGCTGCAAAACGATCTATGAGCCTTTGGAGATCTTCTGCTGTATGAGTAGTCAGTGCTGCATCATCTGCAAAAAGTAGTTCTCTTAGTAGTTCTCTTAGTTAATATAGTGTTCTTGGAAACCACATTTTATCACTTGTCCCGATGTTGGGTAGGAATTAATACAATGGGAACAGTTCGTGAATGGGGAATGGGTAGGTGCCTTTCGCTGTCCCGGACAAGGATGGGTATGACTGAGAATTAGGCGTAGGTCCAGCCAGGAAAATAGGGTCAACCACTCCTATGTTGACGATGTGATTTGCATTGAGCTGGTACTGAAGAATGCCACTAATTCAGGACTAATCGGACCTCTATCCATTGATTGGAGTCATTGGCCTGGGGCCGTCCTGAAAGTCCATGGTTCACCTGATGTCACGAAAAATAAACTTGTTAGTTTCGATCGATGACAAACAAGACCCGACATTCGTCTGCAAAAACAGGCAACCCTTTGATGTTGTATAGACTGAGAAAAATAAGTCGCGTTAAGATGTCTACACACGGTCGGCATTTTGTTATGATGTGGGTTGTTCGAGAAACGAAGAATAACGCTAGGCGGCTGCCAGGACGGTTGTTAGCCTTTGAAGTGGTAGACGGAATGTCTGGCCAGACATCGGATGGAGTCTTGTGATGTGGAGAAGGTCTCTAGATCACAGACAGGAGACAATTTCCCAGATGAAAGGGGACACCAGTCAGATGTTCACATTGAGTTGGGAAAAATAAAGAGAAAAACAACTTCTCGACGCCGATGCGTCTAGACTTTTTGGTGACGTCACTCAAGCCCGATATAAAACCCGTTGCGGTAAACAAGTGGAGTTAGTCGACCAAGATTTCTGAAGTTTGAAGGATCGGTGCAGTTTCCGAGTTGTGTTCAATGAAAGAAACTATAGTGTCAAATTGTTGATATTTATCGGCGGACATAGATCCAGTCTGTGATCGCATAGTTTCAATCAGCAACCGGAATAGGCATATGGTAGGCTATTAATCATATCTAACTTAGAGTATGATTAGGAATAGAGTACATACTGTGCGGTGATTAGAATGTTCTATAAGTGCGGTGCTAGAAAGTTATCATAGGAAGCGTCGGCACTAGTATCCTATTGTGTGGCTTTAACTAGCTTGTGTGATATATCATTTTACTCAGGGAGTTGAGGACAATGTAGTGGGATAATAATTAGAGAGATTGAGGATGGTTGGGAGGGAGGAGGTGAATGTGAAATAGTAGGATCTTCCAGTAGGGCATCTGCTAGGTTTCTACCCGTTCCTTTATTCTTTCCTGGTGTTGCCATGTCTCAGACCATGTGATGAGCTATTTGGCCATATGACAGAGATCGGATCTCTGTTGTAGATCTGAGTGTTGCTATTGGCCTACACTCACCTAATTCCGGCCAGGATTGAGTTGCTCTCACCCTAGTATTCTCTACTCAACAGGTTCCATGTAGGTGTGCTATGATATTCAACAGTGAAGCTAGAACACAGTTTAGAAGATGATGGCTCAGGATTTGAAGACAGAAGTTGCTGAGAGGCCTCTACATTGGGCTTATACCCAAGTTGGTCTGCGGGAACCTGGCTTCTGCTGAGCAGGACATGCTGATGATACTTATGTTTAGCAAGTGATAGTTGTATCACTGAACAGTCAGAACATTATATACATATATATAACACTGATACCAGGAACATTCATATAAATTTATAGAAATACCTGGAACATTCAGATTGTGGTGTTAATATGGGGAATCTTTACAACCAGTGACACTAGATCAATTAAGATTTCCCAAGTAACAGTGACAATAGTGTTAGAATTCTCTGAGTAACAAACAGTTAATAACAGAGGAAATTCATAGTGTGAATTAGATTGAAGACTCTCATTAGACAGGGTTTGTCATGGATGTCCAAACATCTGGATGCCTCGAGAGATAGCGGAGAAACTCTTCACGTGACCGGAGAAGCATCACCTCGGTGAGGTTGTTTGTCTGGAATACATGGTGCTAGTGTGTTCTCAGCACAGTGATGAGAATTACTATACTCCTGAACACTGATCTGAGTCTATATACACCTTAGAATATACGTCACACATTCTACACATTATATACACACACACTTCTCCTACATATACTCTTTGCTTTAATAAATTTCTTGTTTTTATTTGTTGAAGCTAGAGTTGTCAAGTATGTTATGTTGGGGAAGAATGAGAGGGGGCATGATCCAGGAGTGAGGAAGAGTGAGAAGAAGGTGTCTTCAGATTGAGGGAGTGTTGTGGACGGAGTCTGCTGGATATCTCCAGGATAGTGATATTGAATTAAAATAAATGTGGGTGTTGATTCCCCTCACTCCAGGGACGACACTAAAATAGTAAAGAAGAACAAATAACTACTACGACATTCTTTACTTACGACACCTGAGAATGGCTTAAGGTGACTATCTCGTGGCCTTGAAGATCCCTTCTGTTCCTTTCACTTCCAGGAGGACCCTGGAGATGACAGAGATTAGTGAGCGACTGGGCTGACTCAAGCACCACAATCCTGAGGACCAATAGGGCCTCAGTTCAATAAATTTGACATCATATACCTCATTAAAATAATTAGATAAGAGGCCCGAGTGAATGGGCCTGACATGTCAGGTAGCCCCTGGATTGGCTACGTCCCTGCTTGACTAGACCTCCAGCTTGTCTAGGTACAGTTGGTTACCCTAGGCACTCTTTGCATACACGAATCACTCCCTTCTCTCAAGCCATGCCTTTATTATTACTGGGGACATTCGTTTCCAGGCTTCCCTCTCACTTGCAAACCCTGCCTTTCTCACGACAAAGCTCATGTGGTGTTGTGTGGGTAATTATCTGTGTCCCCCCCCCCCCCTTCTCCTTTAATATGTGAAGGGGAACGTGTAGATCATATCCAGTGTTCTCGGGACCCATCTTCCGTGCTTTACTGAATAGCCTCTTTTGGCTTATACGGTTCCGTATTTCCCGCGTATTATAGTAGTGGGTCTGTATGGAACGAAGTGTAGTTCCGTATCCCTAGCAAGAATAGGAAAGAAGATACTACCCCTTCCGGCCGCGGCTCTCGTCTGAGCTGTCGCCGCAATGCATCGGCAGTGCTTCGCATAACCCATATGTGTAGATGAGTTCTGTTTCTATTTATATCTCTGGCATCATCTTAACGACCAGTAACTATTCGATCCACCTGGCCACCCTATCTGCTAAAAGATGAAAGAAATAGCACAGTGGATACCCTCTTCCGCCTCAAGAAGACAGAACATAGATGGGTGGAACTCGTCCCCACGGAGCGCTCCCCTTCTTCCGGCATACCGTAGATATGTAATGTCTATATTCAAATGAAAGATGACACTATGCAGAGTTCAGGCTGTAGGAAGAAAGATAGCCCCCGCCCATCTGCTGCCAAGAACAAGCGACATCATCTGGGGAAATATATTGCTAAGATTGGTTCCAAGGCTATACCAAAAATAATATGCTTAGCTGGACTGGCCAACTATCAACCCACTCCCTATATGGCATGATTGACTTTTCGCCAATTCGTCTCACCAGTCGAGACAAAAGAGATTTATAGGCCAAGGTCTGGCAGGACCAATTAAAACCCACGCTTACCTTTTCCTACACCAGCATGATGCTGCACTTAATCTGTCCCAATCTTTAAATTGTTAAATTGACATGATGCAGTATATAACGGTTGTTGAGACGTTCCGGGATTGCCCAACAAATTGCACGAGTGCTTATTCCGTGCAAGGTACCCTGTCGGGTTTTTCCGAAGAAAAGTCAGACTTCTAATAGTACTTTTTAGAAGATCGGGTTGTAAAAGTAACCAAGAGCACTATCTTCCAGGGGAATTGAGCGGATAAGAGAACTGAGGGTTCCCGAAAGCTGTTTCCCACTGTTTTCCCAAACCCAAAGAAGGCATGAGGACATGGGCCACTGGAGTTTTGTTACAATGTCCTAGCTGTGCGTCCTGGGAAACAGGTCCCTTCGGGGTCCTGGCTAACGTCAGTAAGATCGGTGATTCTTCCGAAGTCGGAGAGTATCTGCCTGCAAGACGAGGAACCACCAGTCTGCACACCAATAAGCCAGACATAGGACAACGGATACTCACGCAAACCTCAGTCCGGTATGTCATCACACTGATGTTGGACAACAGGATGTATTCATCCGACATACAAGACTTCGCGCTGGAGTTCACAGCCAGCGAAGACAAGCAAGTAAGCATCACATTCCTTATCAATACCCCACCAAGGTGTGCAGACCCAGCCAATCTGTCCGCCTGCTTGTTTCCCAACACATCAGCTTGTATTCACATCATGGCAGTTTAAATGAGAGAAGGTAGGTAAGCATGGTCGAATGAATAAGGACGCGTGTTCTTAAACATCCGGTGTCCTGATGCCGAGGTAAGAGGTTCAATACCTACACCGGACAGTTGGACTAAAATGCTGACTTATCGACCTTGACTTGGGGACGTAAATTTCAAGTACCTCTGAAGTCGGAGTGGGTTCGCCTGATGGCGAGGGAATCTGTTAATAGGGAAAGCGAATCCAAGAGCAAAATTCAGTCCAGCACTACTAGAAGTAGTGTGTATGGACGAAGCTTGAGTTAAAAGCGAGCGAGCGTTAAAAAAATGTGAGAAGCTTTGTTATGTTATCCAATGATTCTTTGGCCCTACCAACTATTTTTTCTTATTTCTGCTTTATTCCAGTCTTAGTTTAGGTTAGTTTAGTCGACGGATCAACATCACGGCACACGGGTGCAACCCATAAGTGCTCTGTTCTCCTCCTAACTCAAACCTGAGTCTGGAGAAACTCAGCTCAGTGCACGAACTCCGTAGCACCGGCGAGGATCCTGAAATACTTTGGGTAGATTTTTAACTCTAAATTTCGCCCGGGCAACGCCGTTAAGCTACTCTTTTTCGATTTCCAACTGCCAAGGGATTTTTTACGTGCGCAACAATACACACGGGCGTCCGATCTTACTACCCAGAGACCAGGGGAAATTTATTACTAGAAGTCCACGAGAAAAAAAAATCCCGACATCACAAGGGCATGAACCCGGGATCTCCAGCACTCGAGGCGGACACCATACCTCGACAGTCTATTATTGCTTGTCCTATGTAGAACAAGTTTTTGACCTGTTTATGTGTCTACAGCCAGTCTACAATTACGTCTACGGTCAGGTCTATAATCACATCTACAATCACGTCTATAATTAGTCTACTGTATTTATATACGCATGCAAAGCTGTCTATACGTGTGTTTGTCTTGTTGTTCTGTCTGTCTGTCAGTTCAATGTATTTGCCTATATGTCTGTCTGTCTACCTATTTACGTATGAATCCGTTTATATCTGTATCTGTCTATTGTTTCCGTATGTCTGTCTTTCTCCTGACTATGGTCTGATAGACCCGCATATTGTACGCCTGTCAACCTGTTGGTTGGTCTGTCTGTTGGACTTTTGATAGTCTCTCCGTCTGTTAGTCTGACTATCTAGTATCTGAATAACGTAGACACGAACACAAGATTGCACGATTTATTGCCTGGCATATTTCGCCGCATCTCGACAGGTACATACTGCAGAAATCATACGACACAAGATATCTATATCTAGTATCTTATGTATCTCTAGATTTATTTCTTTGTCTCTACACATATGCATATCTTCCAGGTTGCGGTCCATTCTGCTTGTATCTCCCTGACTCGTTCAATCCACCCTTCTTTCTATACTTCAAGAATCTCATAACACCATCTAGAACAGTGGTTCTCAACCGGTGGGGAATTAAGATTATTTCCAGATCGCGTTAATACTTCTTCTTCTTCTGCATTCATCCGGAGTATTTTTTTTTCGGACGTGATTGCGTTGTGCCTGTTTACAGCAGAGCTGCGTTCTTGCGCCGTTAGGCCGACACATCCGACTTCTGCGGGCATTTTTGACCGGGTTAACCTTCCCGGGGATCGCGTTAATACAAGAACCGATTACTTGATATTATTTTTCTCTCAATACTTTACCGTTCTGTTCTTATCGCGCTTCCGAAATTTGTTTTATAACGTAAGTAGACCCGCAAATCCCGTTTTATGTAGCCGTTTAGACTTGTTCTAGTATGTGTTATTAAATTTAGCTTGCATGTTTACGTATACTGTGTAGGGGCGGGGGAAGATTTATAGGGAGGAATTACGAAAGGGGTGTGGGAGAATGACATTCTGAACATATGGTGAAGGAGTGCATGGGCCAAAGAAAAAAGTTTGAGAACCGTTGATCTAGAACATTCCACAACAGCAATCACCACGTTCCCACGCCGAGACACTACAGCTGCAATAGTCAACAGAAAGCCGTAATTTCCTCCACACTTTTGCTATTAAACACAGAAAATATGTGAAATGAGATCTTGAAATTGATGTGGAAAAAATCAACTCAAGCGTATATTACGCCTTCTTGGCTGTAGTTTCATTAAGACAGGCTTATACATTGTCTCCTGTGCCTGGGGGAATTCTTTCTGTTCTCGTTTCGACTTAATATGGAGGATGGGTTAGTTTGTTTATGCCTGGTACTGTGAACGGTCGTAGTGTGTAATACCTTCACTGATAGGAGAAGAGGAAGCATCATGTGCCATGTCCTTAGGGTTGGCGGGAGTGGTTCCCTATCTCAAACTATCACCAGCGTCTTGGTTTATGTCGGTGTGCTCTTCTTGGTTTTGCTCATCTCATCTCATCTCATCTCATCATGTTCCTCTTGTACCTTGCGGTGTCGAGGTGAAGTATAAACTTCGTGAGAGTGCCCGGTTATGGGCTTCATATATCGATATTCCCATGGACTCTGCTATTCCCTCCGTCCAACGTTTACGTGGTCGGCCTCTTCCTCTGTTTCCATCTGGTCTGTACATCATTGCTTGTTGTGGTATGCTGTTGACTGGTAACTACTTGCATGGCCAAACCATTTGACTTGCTGCTTTCTAATAAAATCTAGTGCTGCTTTAACCCCCACTTTAGTCCTGATTTCTTCATTTCTGATCTTATCTCTTCTTGATACATTGAGTATTCTTCTCAGGAACCTCATTTCTGTTGTTGTGATTTTTCTTTTCTCTTTTTCTGTCATTGTCCAGGTTTGGCATTGGTAGCATAGAGTTGGTAGGAAGATTGTGTTGTAAAGTGCTTTCTTAGTAGTTATTGATACATATTTGTTCTTTAATATTGGTGCCATTTGTCCAATGAGTTGATTTGCCTTATTGCACCTATTTTCGATCTCGTCTTTTGATCTGCCATTTGATGATATTGTACTTCCTAGGTACTTGAAACCATATCTATGGCTCGCCATAGGGGATGGACTCCCTGTGGTCAGATTAGTGTCCTAAACCTGCGACTGGCCTAGCAAGCCGGCAGGGGATCTTCATACTGCTCGTAGAAAAACTAAGAAAAACATGGTTTTGCGTTGTGGGAAAAAGTATTTAACTACGCGGGAAAGTCAATAAATAAGTCACAAATGGCTGTTGAAAAATAACTAAATATGATAACAACTTGAAACCAGTTTATTTGTATACATACATTGTCCCTTTATTTCTCAACATAATTTCCGCCAACATTAATGCACTTATCCTTATCGTTTTATTAGTCCTCCCAAACTCGGCTGCATAGAACTGCGTGCTCTGTTTTATAAACCACGTTTTCACTTCAGATGTAACTTCGGCGTCATTCGCGAAATGTCTCGCGCCAAGTTGGGTTTTGATTGGACCACAAGGTGGAAGTCGCTAGGGGCTAATTCGGGGCTGTAAAGTTGATGTTCCAGATCTTCCCACCTTAGTTAACTTTCTCCTGAGTTACTCGTGCCGTATGTGGTCGGGCATTGTCATGAAGAAGCAACACTCCTCTAGTCAGCAGTCCTGGACGTTTTCTTCGAATTGCATCATGAAGCATCGATAGAACTTCACAGTATGATTCAGAATTCACATTGTCACCTTTCTTCTTGAAATTAGTTAAAAGCACTCCTTGACAATCCCAGAACACTGTCAGCATAACCTTCCCGGCTGATGGCGTAACCTTGAATTTTTGGACACAAGGCGAAGAAGGATGTTTCCATTGCACTGAAGCACGCTTTGATTCGGGCTGGTAGTTAGCATAACCAGGAAGCATTTCCTTACGAATGTCCTTTGCAGGCAGTCCTTTTGCCAACAAAAACGCACAACAGCACGTTGCTCTTTCGTTGTACACTCCGTAAGTCGCCATTTTGTTTATGCGCTGCGCGCACGCATGAGACACCGAGCGCCACCTGACGAACGAGAATATAAAGTTCGATGTTGCTGTCACATAATGACACCAGTAGAAAACACCAACTACATTTACCTGCCATCCCACAGAACTGTGCGTCTTACTTATTGACTCGCCCTCGTATTTAACTGTCTTGGACGCTTTTTCCTATTAAATCTTCCTGTTTTCATTAAGTTACCTTGTGTTTTTGTTTAAATCTGTTCATAATGTTTCTAGAATATCTTGACTGCCTACGTCTAATTATCTAATAAATTTACTGTTTTCATGTGTTACTTGGCAGATTGCATTTCTACTTACGGGGATTCACAGGAAAATCTTAATAGTGTGATAGAAAATACAATTTCCATGCCATGGGTGAGTTGACAATATTGACAAAGAGGTGGCTTTGAGAATTTAGAATGTAGGTTTAAATTTGTTATCAGTTGGTTTAGAGTACTTTGTGTTAGTGACAGCTGCTACTTCATTTTGAGTAGTATTTAATCGAAAGATGTCACGATTTGCTGTATAGAAGGCACTCCCTTTTTGTTCAACCTCTTCAATTGTCCTGCAATCACTCTGTCTTAAGAATTTAGAAAACGAGGTGGGTATTGAGTTCATAATGTTGTCAATTATTATAAGATCTCTTAATTTTTCATAATTGTTGTTTGTTTTTGCCGATGTAATCCATTTATTAAAAATATCCTGAACTGAAGAAACATAGTCTATGAACGTTTGGTTGGGTGATGGTGCAAGTTTTGAAAATTGTAATTGGTATCCTGCTGTGTCCAAAGAAAAATGTTGCATGATTCTACGTTTTAGATAGTCGTAGTCTTTTCTCATGTCTTGTGGGATAGTTTCAATTATTTTTAAAGGTTCTAATGCTAAATTTCTCATGAAGATCATAGCCCAGTCGATTTTTGGAATGCTATGATAGGACATTAAACACTCAAAGTTCTCACACCAGGCACTTATGGAATCTCCGGAACAGAAGGGTTTGACCAGGCCTTTGTATTTGTTATACTTGTGTTCTTCTTCTTTACTTCTTAATTTATTTACGGAGATTTCCATATTGGAGTCAATCTCCATTTGTTTGACCTTTAGTTGTGTCTGTGTTTCTATTTCTTTCTGTTTCAGAGCTGCTTCTATTTCTAATTTCTTTGTTTCCGCATTTAATTCTGCTTGTTTGTTAGCAGCTTCAATTTCCAGCTTTTTATTTTCAGCTTGTTTATTAGCAGCCTCAATTTCCAGCCGTTTTTGTTCTCGTTCGGCTGCCCGGTCTTCTCTCACTATGTTTTCTGCATGCGTTTTTTGCGCCAATTCCGCCAGTTTATCTGCAGTATATCCTAATTTAAGCCCTAGCTCAATACACTGTTCCAGTGTTGACATTTTGTGAATTTAAGTAAATTTAAATTTTTAGAAATTAATTCCCCTTTGAAAAAGTTTGGGAGTACAACAATTGATTATGTCCCTTAATGTTTACATATACACTTTATATAAGTAATTTCAAATGGACATGAAATTTGCATGTACATATAATAAATCGAAATGCATGGGGAAAATGTTACATAAAGAAAAATGAGTATCGTTTAGAGATACAATAAGAATGAAATCTATGGGACTTATCTGATTTACTGGTGTCTTTGCTGTAGTATTGATGTTTGGTTCTCCGGTTCTTTCCCTGCTGTAGCGAACAATTTAAACACACAACTTTCTTGCGGAACAATCTGTCGTTGGAATGAAAAAGATTAGTATTTTGTCACAGTTATTGTCCTGTCATGTCAATGTTAATTTGAAATAAGCATGGTTTCAATAACTTTCTTAGAGGGACAAAGATCTTTATGAGAAGATTAGTAGCTGTAATATCGAGACTTTGTCGTGTATGATTGTATTAGTATTTTTACTTGGCCAAGCCAAGAACTGTCAAGAATTTTAAGTGAAGTTTAATAGTCTTGATAGAGCCTCAAATAGCTTGTCTTGAGCTTGCCAAAACCGACTTGAACCCCCAAATAGCCTGTCAACGTCTTAAAGATCTAGGGAACAAGACTCGGGTTCAGACAGGCAACAAACTCTATACTGTATATTGACAATCTAATTTATTATCGTTAATCTGGCGAATAATGATTTCGCAGTTAATCACAATATCACAGTATCTATAGGTACATTAACAAGTCATCATACACATTACTATCACAGCATAAATCTATCAAACTATCTCGTTAATCAACAATCTCTAGTTTCTGTATATCTCGTCCCCCTTAAGCTAAACCCTGCTTCTTGTCCACTGTCCAGTATTCGTCTGCCCTTGACGGGCGTCGGGTGGACACGGAGTATGACTCCCCTTGAGCTTCTCGTGAAAGTGGTCCCTGCACGCTTCCGGCGGGTTCCACCTGTGTCATCGAAGCAGTAGGCAAACTGACCCCGCATTCTAGAAGGCCCGAGATTGCTCGGACACTCGAGCTGTCGTACTTAATTCCCTTCTTAGGGTTTCTGTCTCGGGGTTGCATCCCTTATATATATCCCCTATATCTCTATGTATATATACCCTTCATGTGAGACTTTGACAGTCTTGTAACCTTCAATATTGTTGTTAATGATATCAAGAAAGTTAGGCACGTGACATCACAAAGCAGATGATGTCATAATGATGAAGGGGTAAAATCTATAGCAATTCATAGACCAATGTAGGTCCAGTGTACGAGTGGGATAGGAAGTTTCTAAACAGCGTGAATTCTGTGACAGACGTTACTGTCCGATAAAGAGGTTCAGCAGGTGGTGTATGAGTGGTTACACACACGACCAAGAGAACTGTGTCCTACAGGAATCCAAGCACTTTATCGTCGCTGGAAGGTTTGCATTTAACGCAGTGGTGACTTCATCGAAAAGTGATACCTTTGTTCGTTACTTTTTCTTTACAGATGAAGACATGTTACAACAATGTCATCTATTGTGTAATTGTAATGTTGTTTTTTACCCCAAACCGTTTAAATGCCCCAAACACTGAGATATTATTTTAAATGTAACAGTAAGAAACAGGATGAGATGAGATGAGATGAGTAAGTAGCTGTTGGTTCATTCTACCGCCGTTTGTTTTGATTTGGTTTTGATTTGTAAACAAGTAACTTCATAAGCTATATCAT
Source organism: Cepaea nemoralis (assembly GCA_014155875.1). Lineage (NCBI taxonomy): Eukaryota > Metazoa > Mollusca > Gastropoda > Stylommatophora > Helicidae > Cepaea > Cepaea nemoralis. The sequence continues at coordinate 23,804 of JACEFZ010007944.1, read as the reverse complement.
TGTCATCATGTAAACAAGTCATCCACCTCTTCCACCTGTTCCGTTAAGCGTCGTGGGGAGGAATAGTTCAGGGTTTTCATTTTCCCCGTTAGTTAGTTGCATATTACTTTACAGGACGTAGGTGTCAACTTTAGCATTATTTAGGCGATTTGTAATTCCTGAGTAAGTCTACAGTTCAACAGTTTGCCATTTCTGTTTGAACGACTGGTACTCAAACTATTGTATAGAAACCAACGCAATGCTGTCTTCTTCCAAATCGCCCGCAGCTGTGTTTCGAGCGCGGTATGCGGGACTACGAATTGCATTCGTAACCCCATCGCCACAGAGCCGGCTTTTACCCTGACAGAAAACAATTCCGTCACATTACCGAGGATTCAGATCTGCGTCTCCAGAACGACGCTCTAGCCACTCGGCCAGACGCTCCTCGCCGACAATGTCAGTCGATATTGGTCGATGGGGATATTAACGGAAGAAGTCGAAGCACCCATGAACTTGTCCGGAGTGCTATAGTGACGATACTCAACTAACCACTGATCACTAATATCTCTGCTTATGTAAGAAGTACCCTCTATCTACTTACGTGTGACATGGTGGATGAAGCACGTTGTTGCACAATCCTCACTAATCATTTATCTCTGTTTACTGTAAAAATTACCCCGCGTCTACATCTGTGTGACATGGTGGTTGAAGCACGTTGTTGCGCGATCCTCACTAATTGCTGATCACTATTTCTCTGTTTATTGTAAGAATTACACCGTGTCAAGATGCTGCTGTTGTACGCTGTGAACAACTAGGGTTACAATTAAATTGTAAGAAGACACAGATTACGGTCGTCAAAGGAAGAACGAAATACCACGGTGTAATATACAAGTAAGTTAATTTTTTTAAACATGTAAGCTGGTACGAATATCTCCGAACGGTCATAACATCTGATGGCAGATGCGATTACAGCAAGGATTGTCATGGCGAAGGTAGCCTTTTGCAAGATGGAAAGCGTACTAGTGTAACAGAATGAATAGTATCAGCTGGGTGTGCAAGCCTACAGCACGCTTGAGCATCAAGATAGAACAGATAGAAAGATGCTCAAGTCGTGACGTGGCTTGTTGTTGGGTTAGTCAGAAACCACCGAGGACTAGAGAAGAGAAGTCGCCATCTGAATCTCATTTTGATTATATAGAGGTTTTGTATCAACCATCGCAAATAAAGCCTGTTCTACAATAATCTAACTAAACGTGTTGATCCACTGTATGCGTGCACCGTTACAGGAGGATTAAAATGGTGCCGTGGACCAGCACTTCGATTTTTGGATAATGCCGCGGTCACAATGCGAAGTATAGAAACCGGCAGGAGATTGTTACTACCTTTTTAAGAAAAGAGAATTATGGACAACCAACAAGCTTTCTCTAGTTCCTTCGAGACAAGAGTATAAGACCGGACTATTCCCTTTTGGAAGACAAAAAGTTGAAAGTAAAATCAAGATGAAGCTTATCAGATGGCTCTCGTAAACAAGAAGCCAGGTTACACCGATGAATAGAATGCCATCTGTACCACATAAGTACTAATGAAGCTGTTCCGCATTTTGCCACCTGAGTCGAAGTAATTTTCATCAAAATTTGCCATGACGCTCGATTTGTCATCTGTTCCAGCCGTTTGTTAACCTTACGTTTCAAGGTCAGCCAGACACATGCTAGGATTGTCCAGGTTCAGGAGCAAAGAAATTTCAAAACGAAAATAAACAACTTGACTCCAATGGAAACGTGGTTTTGAGGAAGCTGTCAAGAATACCTAAGACGAACTCGGGGCCGTTATTTTCACTGAACCGTGACCTTGGTTGGAAAGTAAGGAAAATTTCTACTCGTGTTGGCTCAAACAAATCGGAATGTTTTTCTACCAAGGCGATACCGTTAGGGAACCCTCGGAGGTGGTTGGGCACACTGGGGTGCCGACCTGCTGAAGGGGGGACCCAAAGTCAAATCGCTTTATTGAGCTACACCAGTTTTCAAGACGTCGCTTTGATGTGCCCTGTTATCGGGTGAAAAGAAGGCTCAAATCTGGTAGGGGCCCAACCAGGGGCTGAAGGTACTGAAACTTGAGACGTTGGAAGAGGAAGAAACTCTTTCCTTGTGGATCCTTGTCGAGCCCTATCGAGCCCTGTCGAGCCCTATCGAGCCTTGTGGAGTCTTGTCGAGCCTTGTGGAGCCTTATTGAGTCTTATCGGGCCTTCTTGATCCTTATGGAGGACTGAAACCGCCTTATCGATCCTGGTTCAAGTACTCGGGTACCAGATACCGTGCTTCTCAGTCTCGGCATACAAGAGAATAGACGTCAAAGGGAAATTGTAAGACTTGATTTTCGATTGGACCAGTAGAAAGTTAGTTTCAACAAGAAAAGGGGTAATATAAATAATTTTTTCTATTAGATAGAAAATTATTGAGTTTCAAGAGGAAGATAACGTCCTTTGGTTAATTTAAGAGTGTATATTAATAATTATTGATTGTTTTTTTGCTTGTATAAGTGTACAGCGAAATATTTCAGCATAGCAAAAGAAACAACAGGATATGGCAACAGGCAGACCATCACAGCACAGTAGAGAAACAGGCATAATTGAAAATTATTTCAGCTGAGCTCAAGACGAGTTTTTTTTCAGGTACCAAGAAATATACAGAGAAATAAGTATGAATTACCTACATGTAGAATTACAACGTATCAGTACATGGTTGGGAGAATTAAAAGTGGCAGTTAGTGAAGTAGAAAATTTTGTAGAAACGTTGCAGAACAGAACGACTAGACAAGACCCTTATAGATTTAAGGTAGACTGCAATAGAGTAGGAAAGAATAACAGGAGACAGCCACTACTTAATAAAGACAGAAGACAATATGATTATGATTATGCGGTTGGTTATTATGACAAACCAAGGCTTGATGTTTATAGGGTAAAAGACGGTGAGGGTAGACGTAATAGTGGAAAGTCGGACTGGTATAGGTGTTATAGATACAAGAATGGTACTGAGAAAGACCTTTCCAATAAGTTATGTAAGTGGCCATCCCATAGCAAGACTGCTAGGAAAAAACGTGACGACTGGTTTGAACAAAGACGGAAACAGTATTTGAGGTCAGAGTCACAGAACAGAGTAGGAAACGTAAGTAAGAATTCAACTACTAAACTGGTTGCGAATCTGACTCTTAGACAAGAAAAGAAGAAAATAGACCAAGAGACTCAAACACAGGTGATTGAAGTGGTAGAACGGAACACACAAACACAGATTGATACAATAGAGGAAAAAGTCCAGGTACAACCAGCCAGCAAGATAACAAAGAGAAGTCAAACCGAGTTAGTAGAGACTCAGTTAAAACCAACTCACTTGTCTAAGAGAGACACGGTTGAAATTAAGAAAGATAAACAGACAAGAACCAAAGATGAAAGGAAACCAAAGAGGAAAAGTGTTGGAGAAAGAAATATAGACAGTTTAATAGTCAATAAAGGTACGACGACTGGTATGTCAAGTTCCTCAGGTATAGACATTAAATTAATCCCCAAATGGTGTAGGAATATTAAGTGTGAGAGTTCAGGTTATGGAGAGAATATTTCAGACAAAGATATGGGACTTGTACAGAACCGGAGCATGAGGAATAAAAGTAAGAAGAAAGCCAGACGTTCAAAAGCTGACTATGGAAATAGGATCGACGTGTCGACAGTAAACTATTATGAGTCTGATGAAGGAACTATTGTCAGTGTGTCATCTGAAGACGAGATGGGGAAATATAAACGTTATGTGAGGTATACAGGAAACAGTGAGCAGACCGACGCAAATAAAGGAAATAGAAAGAAAGCATTTAAGAAGAAGAAGAATAATGGGCAGATAGCGGAAATTTACTCCTCGACGACAGAAGATAACATAAGAAAACTCAGAGCATTAAGACCTGAGTACTTTAACAACGGATTAATAACGGATAGTGAAGATGACATAATTGAAAAGAGACGCACATCAGTACTAAGAGAAAATGAAATATTTGGCTTGGATGCGCTCTATGGCTGTTAAAATTCCTTGGGTGAGGAAGGACATATGGAATTGTTTTGGCTTATGAGAGGAATTGCGGGTTAAGCAGATACATATGAGCTGTCTAAAATAGACAGATGAATTTTGTTTCGTGTAGCATCACATGGTACAGGGTAGGCAATAGTGTGTTGAGGATAGAGAGTCACGGCAACTGATATTCTACGTGGATACGTTATACAGAATATTTTGTGTTTGGTTGCGGTGTAGAGAGAGTAAACAAGGTAGAAATTGAAATGTCCCTTGTCCGGAATGGCTGGATAAAGAGGGTTGATCACGTTGAGTGATGTATAACTGCTGTGATTAAAGTAGAGTAGATTCAGCACAGAATTAGTAGAGAGAGAGAGATCAACTAAGTATGAATGCTCGTACTAGAATTGGTTCGACGCAGAGCTATGACGTGATGTCTGAGATAGTTTCGGTTGGTAGTTGAGAAGTAAGTATAGTATTGTAGACAGGTGAACCGAGAGTGTCTGATGAGGAGATATAGATTGAAGAGGAATTGAGTATCCTGTGTAAGCCAGTGGAGCGCAAGAGTATTAAGAATAAAAGACTGTAGAAACTGATGGTTGAAGAATACGAGGTCTTGGTGAGGGAGATGACGTAATCACATGATGCTTGTGGAGAAAGAAGAGGTGATTGACTCGTTGGAGTGAGGTTTGTTCTGAGAGATCGTTGATAGTGCTGGTTAGTGTATAAAAGAGATATAAGTTGCGAGAGATAATGTATAGGTTCTGACCTTTGAAAAGGATTGAATGATTGAGAAAAGTAGAAATAAGACAAACATATGTGCGTCGAGAATGGATAGGAGGATGGCAAGTGATAAGTACAGCATGCATGTACGAGGCGTTTAGTCCGTGCGTGAGTATAAGTGTAGACAAACAGGTGTTCGTCGCGCTGAGTGAAGCAGGAGTGAGGTTTTGAAACGCCGTCAAGTGTCAATGTGGGTGGAAGTGATCGACACGCTTAGGCTTGGTAGTTGTTGATACATGGTTGTCAATTTGTCCAGAGAGTTGAATAGCCTTATTACACCTGTTGTCAATATCATCTTCTGGTTTGCCATTTGATGATATTATACTTCCTAGGCACTTGAGACTCTTTACTTGTTTCGAGAAATGTTCGTTTAGCTGAATGGTTGTTGTTTGTTCTTCTTTGGTTATAGTCGTTGCCTCTGTTTTGCTTGTGCTAAATTGTTAAAGTAGGTGATTAGAAAGGTGTGATGTCTTTTGTTTGGGAATGTGTGATCTTGGACGGAATTTATGGAAGTTGTATGACAGGTTGACAGAAAGAGAGTTAACATTCTGAATGACGTTTCATAAAATATGTTTAGTAGTGTTGACAGGGACATGTTGAAGTATGAATGCCTGATACTGAGAAATGAGGAAAGTGAGGTCCGTTGTCAGTTATAAGTGGTGTGGGTTGCTGTTCTGTAAGAATACCGATAAATAGGAAGAGGAGTGAAAGATACGGAGGTAAACAAGATTAGATAAATGAATGTTAGAGAACATGTTCCGATAAGTGTGACTGGTTTAACTATCATCGCGGTACAAGAATGATAGGAGAGACTTGAGGATAGCTTAGACTAGTTGTGGTGAGATGTTAAGAAAGTACTGATGCAGGAGAATGAAATATTACTTGCGTCGGGTAGACGAGAAACTTTAAAGTAGAATTAGTCGTTGGTACAGTAGATAGATGTATTGGAGAGAGGTTTATAGTAAATAGACAAAGTTTTGTTGGATGTAGCAGGGTGGAGATACCGTAGTTAACGGTAATGAGTAAGAAGTTGTAGTAATTCTTGGTGCAAAGCTAGGGGATAACCTTCTCTTTAGCGGAGAATCAGTTGTTTTTATTGAATTTGAGATTTCAATGCATCATATATGGTATGTTTTTTTATTGACTTGGTTTTGTAGAATGATTGCCAATTGATTTTATGATTTGACTTCTTGAGTTTTCTTAAATAGATAAATAAGTTAGTTACTGTTAGTCCATAAAAGAGACTAACAATATATAGGATGTATGTTATATGATTTTAAAATATGTTTTTCTTTGAATGAGTTAATACCTTTAATTGATATGAGGGGAAACATAAATGATGTATAAAAAGTTGGGGGGGGGGGGGGGTATGATGTCCTGTTGTGATTTTATTTCGCTTCACTCATAATTTAACTGAATTGTCTTGTATTGTGAATGGTAATTACCTTGTTTATATATGTTAGAAATTAGTTAAGTTAAGTTTAAATTATAAACAGTTATGATTTTGGCTAGAATAAAGGCAATACATGGGGCTTTATTTAGGACCCTTCGTTCAGAAAAGAGTTAATAAACTACTGAGAACTAGTAGAGAGACACATTCTCTTTCTGAATAATAAGCATACCCTGTTGGTGGGATTGCTGTGATAGTCAGCGTTGATAAATCAATGATATAAGGGCTGCAAAGTTGTGGAAATATATGCCATATGGGGTTACTACACAAGTAAAAGAGTTATGGGGAATTTAAGTGAGCATTAATTGAAGATATATGGATTAGACGCCATATTGGGAAGAAAAGATTAAAGTGAATAAAGCAGTGGGGTAATGACATGGGGTCAGAAGTGAACATGGAGCCACGAGATTATAGAAGAAGAAGTCAGTAACGTGCTGTAACAGGACAGTGTGAAGGACAATTAGCAAAACATGAATTGAATCCATGTTTGACTCCGAATGAATGATTAGATACTGTGGATAGCAGTACAATAGTAAAGGGGTGTAAGTGTGTTAATGAGAAATGAACATTGTCACTGTAGACAAAATGACATGGGTTTTTGAGGGTCCGTGATATATGGACTGTAATAGAATAACGTTGATTGCAAGCAGTCACAGACATGAGTTCAGGGGTAGTATATTGTTGCTGTTGATAACAGCATAAATTGACAAGTGGAGGTTTTAGTAGTTATGCCCATAATAAATGGACATTGTGGGTTGCTGAAGTTTTCGGCAAGATTAAGAGAGTACCTGATATGGAGTATTCCTGAGTGAGGTATAGGAAAGATGTGGTTATATTTTAGTAGGTGACGTTTATAATGATAGAGGGAGCTTTGAGTCGAAGGCCCATAATGGACCTTTTTAATTGTGTCCTCGGGATGTGTTTTGTGGTTGACATTACAATGCGAGGTTGAGGTAAGGTTCAGAGCCATAAAATTAGTAGTGTCTGTAATATATAGACATTTAGGAGTGAATAATATTTTTGATGATTGGTACTTGATGCTGTAGATAGCAGCGTAAACTGTTACCATAATAAGTGGTACTGTAGAAGATATAATTGTTTTAGACTTTATTACATAAAGTCTCAAATGACATAGGGGGGTAAAGGTGTGCGTGATTTAGTTAAGTGTGGGTTTTTTTGAGAGAGTTCTACTTCTTTGAATCTCCGGTGCGCACCGATTCTTTGTCTTCCTATCGTGTGCAAGTGATTTCAGGTTGGTTGAAAGTAGAGAAATAGTAATGTGGGGGTAATACGGTTAGTGATGACAATAGGGAGTTGAGGTAGTATCAGAAGAGTACAGCGTTTAAATTTTTAACCGGATTGCTTATGAAGAGAAGAAAAAGGTAACCATATGTGTTATGATGTATTGTATAAAGTTGAGATTTAAATGTTATTGAGGATATGTAAATAATATGTGTTATGGTTGAAGAGCCAGGAACGAAGAAGAAGTTCATAGTGGTTTGCTATGTGACAGGGGGAAGAGTTACAAATAGAATATTTACTTAAAATAGAGATAGTTTGGGGTGGATTAGAGAAGTTGGGGGAGGTAAGGAGAGAATGTGTAGGATAGAGGGGTTAGGAATAAAGACTTTTGAAGAAGAAAAGTCTTTTAAAAACACAGGGAGGTGTAACAGAATGAATAGTATCAGCTGGGTGTGCAAGCCTACAGCACGCTTGAGCATCAAGATAGAACAGATAGAAAGATGCTCAAGTCGTGACGTGGCTTGTTGTTGGGTTAGTCAGAAACCACCGAGGACTAGAGAAGAGAAGTCGCCATCTGAATCTCATTTTGATTATATAGAGGTTTTGTATCAACCATCGCAAATAAAGCCTGTTCTACAATAATCTAACTAAACGTGTTGATCCACTGTATGCGTGCACCGTTACACTAGTCAATAAAACAGAGGTGTCATTTGCAAAGAGAATAAAAAAGTGTTTATGTGCTACATAGAACCTGTGCTTTTGTATGGATGCCGGCCTCGAGGGGGTCCACACATGATTACTGGTGGTCACCTTCCCCTGTGCTGTGGAATCAAGGCACAGAGGAGTAGGTTAAGAGCTATTGACCAAACACCCCGGACACTCACCATACTAAAGTGGAATGCCGAAGGAGTTTATAACAAGAAAGACTCCCTAACACAGCGTCTTCATAAAGATAGAATAGATGTGGCCTGCATTCAAGAAACATACTTTAACGCCAAGCGCAAATTTTCAATCAGGGGATACCAGGCTACACGTTTCGACCGCGAAGGACACAAAGGGGTAGTTCTAATACTTACACGAAATACAATACCTTGCAGCGAAATATCTGTGATCTCTGACAACCAAACGGAAATTATAGGTGTTGATATAGGACGTAAAAATAAGAATTTACAATCTGTATAGCCCGGCAGATAAGGATCTTACACTCTCAAACATGAAAATAACTGACACAAATTGCATTATTGTCGGAGACTTTAATAGCCGTTCAGAAAGATGGGGATACCCAGATACTGACAAAAGAGGAAATGAAGTGGAGGACTGGGAAATAGACTCAAGTCTCCATCTATTCAACAAAGCGGATGACACACCGAGCTTCTACTCCAGAAGATGGATTACCACTTCTACTCTAGACTTAGCTTTCTGCACAGGAGACATCCTCCACAAAATCGATCGCCATGTGCTTGACCAATTAGCAGGTAGTGACCACAGACCAATCAAGCTTGTAATGAATATGGAGTATGTTCCACAGGAGCAAAAGCCTTTGCCCCGCTGGAATTACAAACGAGCAGATTGGGACAGATTTGCCATACTAACAGACAAATATTGTGAAAACATAAATACACGATATGGCAACATGAAGCAAATGGTGGAAAGTCTAAACAGAGCAATAATACAGGCAGCCACTGAGTCTATTCCAAGACGAGCGAGGAAAAATTACAAACCATACTGGACTGAAGAACTACAAATTTTGGAGGACAAAGTTGAAGATGCCAGGAAGACCGCAGAGAGAGAACAAACAACTGAAGCGAACATCTCTCTCAAAGCCATCTCAGCAAAATATAAAAGAACAGTAAATCAAACAACAAGAGATTGTTGGAGGGAAAAAACAGAAAACCTTAATTTTGACAGTGATGGAAACAAACTATGGAAACTAGTGACAGCCATGAACAATGAAGGACCTAGAAACAAACAAATAACAATTAAACAAGGAACTGTCTTGCTTACAGAAAAAAGGCTGCAAATGCACTAATGGAACACTATGCCAGTGCAAACCAAATTGATATTACAACCGAACAGAAGAAAGCAATCAAAGATGAACAGATACATCATAGTAATACAGAGACAGCAGCAGAATATATGATGGCAAATCTAACAATGGAAGAAATGGAACAGGCAATGAATACCCTAAAAAAAAGAAGAAATCACCAGGAAAGGATGGAATCTCAAATGAAATGCTAATAGGACTAGGCACTAAGGCAAAAATGAAACTACTAGCAGTCCTAAATAACAGCTGGAAGAGGGGAATAGTCCCACAAGCATGGAAGGAGGCTATCCCAATACCAGTCCCAAAGAAAGGAAAAAACCTGGAAGAACCAAATGGCTATCGACCTATCAGTCTACTTAGCTGTGTAGGAAAATTAATGGAACGCATTATCAATGGCAGGCTAACATAGAATCTGGAAGAAAACAAACTCTTAACACCACACCAAGCAGGAGTCAGAAAGTACAGATCCACTGAAGATCAAATAACCTATATAGCTCAGGAAATAGAGGATGCCTTCCAAGAGAAAAAGCACACACTAGCGGTCTGGATAGATTTAGAAAAGGCATTTGATAAAGTATGGAAGGAAGGACTGAAAGTAAAACTGCAAAAAATGCATGTTTGTGGGAAAATGTACAAATGGATCAGCCACTACCTTGATAACAGAACAGCCAGGACAAAAGTACAAGGACAAACCAGCAAAATGATGCTGTTGGAGCAAGGTGTCCCCCAAGGAGGAGTTCTTTCACCAACATTATTCCTAGCATATATAAACGACATCACGGAACATTTTCCAGCCAGAGTACACACATCATCCTTTGCAGATGACCTAGCCATATGGACATCTGAAGAATATATTAGTACAGCTAACAGCAGAATACAGCAAGCCCTATTAGCGCTAGAGGACTGGTCAAAATCATGGATAAGTGAGGAGAAAACAACATGCACAGTGTTCTCCCTCTCAAATAAAACTCAGCAACCTAAGCTGGTATTGAATGGAAATATATTGCGCCATGAAGGAAATCCAAACTATCTCGGAGTCACCTTTGATCGTCGCCTGACATGGAAAACACAGGTTGAGAAAAATCGGACAAGAGCAAGGCAAAGAATGGCAATCATGAAAATGCTTGCTGATACAACTCGGGGAGCAGATGAGAAAGTTCTCAAGAAGTTATATACTGGACGGGTGAGACCAGTACTGGAATATGGCATTACAGCTTGGGCAACAGCAGCTAAGTCAAACTTTAACAAAATAAGTGGAGTCCAAAATCAAGGAATGCGAATCATAACTGGAAGCCTGAAGACAACGCCTATTAATGAACTCGAAAAGATCACTTGTTTACAACCAATGCAGGATAGAAGAGATAGCAGAGCCCAGCAACAAGCTGAAAAATTTAGAAGATTGACAGACCACCCTATGTATAAAGGGTTTAGTGGTTTTGGAAAGGGAAGACTGAAGCGTAGCAACTTTGTAGAAACTGCAAAACGAAAGATTAGGGCAGATCCCATACTTAACATATCAAGAGTCAAACCCATTTACAATGCAGACAAGTTCCCAGCTTGGAGACAGCAGCAACTGCCTGAGATGATAGAAAACATTCCTGGTATTGAAAAAAAGAACACTCAGCATGAAACCGAACTAAGAGAAATAACCCTAAACTACATAAAAGAACATTACCCAAGCAGCAATTGAACCCATGCATATACCGATGGATCAGCCAAAAATTCAATAGAGAATGGAGGAGGAGGAATTCTCCTAAATTTAAAAAATGGAGTGAAAAAAACAAACACATTCAGTGGCAACTGGAAAGTTTTCAAGTAACTTCAAAGCGAAGGTAGAGGTTCTGAAAACTGCAGCAGAAATGCTTTTGATGGAGGAAAATATAGAGATGCAAATAGCTATCTTCACAGATGCAAAGTCAGCTGTCTCAATACTGAAGAGCAATAACAACACAGAAATAGCTGACCTAAGAGCAGCACTCCATGGTCTATGTCAGAAATCCAAAAAAGTTGTAATACAGTGGATCCCATCTGTGACATATATGTCATCATCTCGCAGTCTTTTCCAGCAGACGTTGCTAGGACACGCTATCTGAAGAGTAGAGGCTATTAAAAAGCCCGACGGGAGAATTAACGAAACGAAATTTCGTTTCGTTTTAAGACAATTGATTGGCCGCGCCCCGGAAACACAGGCTTAATCTAGACAAAGGCTTGGTAGACAAAGCGGTCTGGTCAATCGCCATGTTTCTTCAACGTTAGCGGGTGACCCATTGTTAATGGGTTAATTATTAGCTACGTATTCTCTGCGCTTTAGGTGAGCATTATATTATATACAACATATCATGTTATGTATTAGGATAAATGCTGTGAGGCAACTAATATCATGATTGAAGTTGTGTGTGTGAAAATTAGGAGAATCGCTTTCATTGAAATGTTGGTTTACGTCACACAGCCTGTACATCGCCATGTTGTCCAGTCAGCCTTCATAAAGCTTACAATATAATCTTGCTATGAGTCATTCTTCTGAGATGATTTTGTGAACTTACTTTATTCCTATATGCTTATTTTTCACAACTGGTCTCTGTGTTATAAAGTGGTTTTTTTCTTGAGTGCATATTTTGTATTTCTGCTCTTATGATGGAGAAATATTACTATCTCACATTTGTGTACAACTTTAATAGGTTGTTAGATAGAGAGAGAGAGAGATATTCTCGCTTGACTTTATCATGCACTTAGGAGTTAATCTTTTGTTTACCTGGTTGTAAATACACAGAGATTGTCTTGTAGTCTTTTATTTTCATAAATGATGTTATGGGATTTTCATGTGGTATGATATACATAATCTCAAGTGTATGGGAAAAGATTCCCATGATTTCTCTTTTATGAGTATTTTACCTTTTATGCTCATGATTGTTACTGCTGAAGTAGATCTTTTAACTTCACCCCCATTGGGGACAAACACATGATGATGATGATGATGATGATGATGATGATGATGATGATGATGATGATGATGATTGATGATGATGATGCAAGAGGAGATGACTGAGTGGTAGCTAGCCTTTTTGCCATTTGTCAGTGGTAGTCACATAATGCTGTTTGTAACTATGGAAAGGAGATTTATGAATTGGGTACATGAGGACATTGTCTCAGGAACTTTTTCCATGATGTGACAGCGGTACTATCAAAAGATGTTTGCATATTAGGAGGTGAAGAAAACCTCCCAGGAAGCTCCAGTATCAGTCCCGAAGAAATGTACCTATTGAGTAGATATCTCACTCACATTTGGAGTGAGACAAAACTCTACAGTAGGCGACAAGTGCTAGGCAACTATTGTCACCTTTCTTTCTTCACCCCTTTTGTTTCCTCTATTTTTATTATTATACACTGGTATCGGAATGTTTATTTTGTTATTTACACTGATATCAGAATATATGTTTTATTATGATAACTGATATCAGAATATATATTTAATTATGATACATTGGTATCAGAATGTATGGTTTATTATGATCCATTGTTATAAGAATGTATATTTTATTATGATACACTTATCAATGTTTGGGTTGTAGTACTAATCTATATCGACCCTGTTCTTCTTCACTCTACATAGGCGCTAGAGATGGCAGTGGAGTATTGGCACTAGTCACCATGCTTGGCACTGGATTTATAGTCAACTTGTTTGGATTTAGAGGCAGGAAACTGGGATATCAGCCTCCTCTAATATTCTACAAAGAGTGCTGGTTACTGCTACTCACCCTGAACCTGAATGTCAATGCCTGGATACGTAACGGATTTTGAATATGCGGAAGTGGATTCCCTACCTCTGGGAACTTACAGACGGTGTTAAGCTTTTCAATGTCTGCAAAGACATGAGGCATGCCTGGCCTAGATGGATACAGAGTATAACCTCTTCTAAAAGTCACCGCCTGAGTCCACGTTCAACTGTCATATTCCAGAGGCTCATGGATAGTCTGGAATTCACCATCATTTACCAGTATGGATTTACCAACTGATTGTGTGAACTCCCAGCTTCCTTTGAATCTTCTCATCCATCATATCCCAGACATGGATAATCAAGCACATTACCAACTCCCGTCAATCAAGTCGTATATTCAGCTGAAGAAAGAATAACCTACATCTTAACCCAGAGAAAGGGGCTGGAATATTCATGCCCCATTCAAGTTAGTTCTGTCAGGAAATTCTAATGGATTATGTGATGTCACTCCTCATCCAAAGAGATACTGAAAGTGTTTGTGCCTGATCCTGATCGAATCAATCACATGGACTCCTGTGTGTCACGCCACGCCAGAATGCTTCAGACTTATTTATACCTGTCTGTTATATCACCCTGGAACGCTCCTAGCCCAGTGACTTAGCAACTGTGACTTGAGAGATTACAGTATATCCACATTGGATTCATATGGATTACTCCTACATGTTTTTCGCGATGGATATATGATCCAGAAGTGAAAGTTCTGTGTGTGGGTGTGTGCAATCCCCAATTTTCTAAATAGTGGATATATGCAAAGCAGCTGTTTTCCTGGATTATAGAGAGTGTGATTATGGCCAGACTTTTTCTAGTGGATATTGAAGGAGAGGGAGTCATCATCAGCCCATAGGATAGTTCTAGAGACAGATTAGATAGATTTTCTTTATCTATTTCTTTGTATGGATTATTACTTTGTTTTGTGTTTGACACATGTATTTGATGTGAACCTTTTTTGGGGAAATATTCTTGGGGACTTCTGTTTGGTTGTAGACTTTGTGTGCATTGCCTGAAATATGATAATTTTTCATGTCCATGTCACCATATTGTAGCCAACAGGGTTTTCCAGAACCCAAATGTTTCCACAATACAATTGTTTGTTTGTTTGGTTTAACAAAGCCTTGCAGTTACTTCATTGTTAACCTGTTGTTCCAAAATTGATGTTTATAGTCCAGTTATTGTTACTGTTATGTGATACAGTGAGTTATGGTTACTGTTATGTGATACAGTGAGTCATTGTACTGTTTTGTCTAACAGTGGCTGTTTTTCCTCTGTCAATGTAATCCAGTTGTTGCGTCTAACATTGGTTGTTGTCCCTCTGTTGTATAATACTGTGGATGTGCATGACAGTGGATACTTGTCATTGTTTATATATATGTGGGAGATTAAATGTGGGGCGGGGCACTTACACATAGACACACCCTCTGGGTAGAGTGATTAGTACTCGGGTGTCTGTGGTAGAACTTCCCGGATCTCCCAGCCTTTTATGGGAAACATTTCTTCTATGTTAGTGTTGAACTTGCACCCCTTTTCTGCCTTGTTCAATACTTGGGGGTTACGAGCCAATATATTAATTCCTATAGAGGGCGTGTTTGGGTTTTAGACCCCATTCATACTGAATACCCCTAGCGAAACTTGTCCTTATTCTAATTTATTATATTTACCACCCTACACCATCACATTGCAGTATACCTGGAAATGAAGATGCTGACAGACTGGCAAAAGAGGGAGGACGACTACCACAGTCTGACATAGACATAACCTATAATGAGGCAAAGAGGTTGATAAAAAGCACCTATAGAACCAAATGGGAATTAGGGCATCCAGGCCACCAGAAGGATGATGCATATTACAAACTTGACCGAAGAGAACAAGTAGCAATCTTCAGACTCCGCACAGGACATAACAGGCTGAAATACCACTTGTTCAATAAACTAAAGATAGGAGATACAGATGAATGTAATTGTCGAACTGGAAAGATGACAGCAAAACATTTGCTGCAGGATTGCCCAATATATGCAGAACAGAGAAAGATATTTTGGCCCACACCTGCTTCATTTGAGGGCAAGCTCTATGGAGATATCAACAAGCTCAAGTTGACCGCAGCTTACTTTAACTACATACAGGTTGACATTTAAAGGTGTATGAAGAAGTATTCAGGCTGCCACACTTCATACCACAGGTATGTCGGTTACAAAAGCCTCCCAGAGGCATGAAATGGAATATTGCTGGATAGCAAATCCATTACGTGGAAAGTCCGAATCAAAAGCTCACTGTGTGGGCTTCTTAAAAGGTGGAAAAAGTGTCCTAGTGGCACGAAATGGAATATTGCTTGGATAGCAAATCCATTACGTGGAAAGTCCGAATCAAAAGCTCACTGTGTGGGCTTCATAAAAGGTGGAAAAAGTGTCCTAGTGGCACGAAATGGAATATTGCTTGGATAGCAAATCCATTGCGCGGAAAGTCCGAATCGAAAGCTCACTGTGTGGATGTCATCTGCACACTGCATTCTTCTGGTTTCCGGAAGAACAGCCTATGGTGAACGGAAGGCCCAATATACGGAAGTGAGGCTAAGCAGCCATGTGCAGGACGTGACGATTCCTTGGGTGAGCCCAGTACCAGAGCGCTGTGTGATGGCTCTGCAATCTATGGAAGCCTCCTTGGATGGCGGGGAATGCCCATGGTCTGCCCCTGACTTCCCTTGAGGGCTGACCAGGATGTCTTTGGCTGTTCTATAGGGGCCAGCTAGGATGGGAGATAACACCACAACAGTGAGAGTCAAACGTCCTAAGAGACCCCGGGAAGGTTAACCCGGTCAACAAATGCCCGCAGAAGTCGGATGTGTCGGCCTAACGGCGCAAGAACGCAGCTCTGCTGTAAACAGGCACATCGCAATCACATCCGGAAATTTAAAAAAACTCCGGATGAACGCAGAAAAAGAAGAGGTATGGATGTGAAGCGTGGACAATGAGTGAACAGGCTGAAAAACATCTTATGGCTGTGGAAGTGGGGTTTTTGAGGAAGGTGCAAAGATTACCATGGACAGACAGAACAAAACAATGATCAAGTCCTGCAAGAAACAAAAGAAAATCGTAAACTGATTAGAGAAATCAGACATAGACAGTCACAATTGTTTGGTCACGTTATGACGAGAAATAAATTGGAGAACTTGATGAAAATTGGCAAGATTGAGTCGAAGAGAACAAGGGAAGGCCCAGAAGTAAATAACTGGATGGCCTGGCCATGTGGCATGGTCTAGAAAAGAACACTGCTGACCCAAGACTCTTGTGCTTGAGTGAGATGGCGAAACATGACCGCCCACGCTTATCTGCATGGTACATGATGATGATGACCCTCTGTCTATATCCGTGTGATATAGTGGTTGAAGCACGTTGTTGCACGACCCTCGCTAATCATGTATTACTATTTCTCTGTTTATTGTAAGAAGTACCCTCCCTCGTCATCAATGTGACATGGTGGTTGAAGCGCATTATTGCCCGATCCTTACCACCCACAGATCCCCATGTTTCTGTTTATTGTAAGAAGTGTCCTCTATCTGTATCCGTATGGCATGGTAGTTTAAGCACGTTGTTGCACGACACTCACTAATTGATAATCACTATTTCTGTGTTTATTGTAAGAAGTACACTCCGTCTACAGCCGTGTGACATGATGGTTGTTGTACCAATAAAAGGGTCAAGTACAGTTTCCGTGGCCAAAGCCTTACGAACGCGGTTCGTGAGCCGCTTACCAGGCTTTCGAAACACACCTGTGAGCCATTTGACGGCATAACAACAGGCGGCAACAACAGCAGCGTTGGTGTTGACAACGACGTCCTGTAATAGAATATGAAAATAAAAAAGTATAAGAGGTCTCTATAAGAGGTCTAGCAAACCTGTATGGAATTTACTTAATCTTAGGCAACACTACTCTAACATCATGGAGAAAATTGAAGGAAAGGCGCTAGTCACAGGCGCTGGAACTTTAATTGCCCATCCCGACGACGCCATTCGGCATAAATAGAAGAGAACATTAACAACCTTACCTCTAGAGCAGCGATTCTTAACCATTTTTGGCTCATCCACCCCTTCACCATATGTTCAGAATGTTACCCCCTCCCCCCTTTTGTATTTCCTCCCTATAAATCACATTCTCCCCACCCAATTTTTTGCACAGTATACGTAAAAATTGAAGCTAAATTTAATAACACATTCTAGACCAATGGTTCCCAAGCTTTTCAAGCAGAGGGCCGTATCTACTATTTTCGGCAGTTACTTAGGCAACACTACTCTAACATCATGGAGAAAATTGAAGGAAAGGCGCTAGTCACAGGCGCTGGAACTTTAATTGCCCCTCCCGACGACGCCATTCGGCATAAATAGAAGAGAACATTAACAAGCCCTCCCTCTAGAGCAGTGGTTCTCAACCATTTTTGGCCCATGCACCCATTCACCATATGTTCAGAATGTCATCCCACCCTCCCCCTTTTCGTATTCCCTCCCTATAAATCCCATTCTCTCCACCCACCCCACCCCCTATTTGAGGCAGTATACCTAAAAATCTAAGCTAAATTTAATAACACATGCTAGACCAAATCTACATGAAACGTGATTTGCGGGTCTACTTTACGTTATAAAACGAATTTCAGAAGGGCGAGAAGTACAGAACCGTAAAGTATGGAGGGAAAAACAATATCAAGTAATCGATTCTTGTATTAACGCGACCTTTAAATAATCTTGATTCCCCTCCCCCCTTTTCTGGAATGCATAGCCGGTTGAGAACCACTGCTCTAGAAGATCCAGCAATCTCAATGGCTGTACCCTTGCCTGCCTGTCTAGAGATCATGTGTTCGAATCCAAATAGATGAGGATTTCGAAACAATTCACCCGTGTACCCAATTCGGCCCAGTCAAATTAGATGACAGAAAATATATTGGAACGTAAAGACTCATATTTTAATACTGACCACATAACCGTCGCCACCGGCCTCGCGCTCTGAAGATAGTGGGTTCGATTCCGTTCTAGGACATTGGGTTCTTAAGTGCACTTTTCTAAGAGACTCCTGAGGGTCGTCGCTGGAGCTATGGAAGTTCGAGCTTTGTGCGAAGCTTTCGGCAGGACATCCCTGCGGAAAGCGAACGAGCCATATGGGAATTAAATCCTAAGAATGAAGTCCTTCCTCTTGCTCTTTTACACTCGTTTTAAATACTCATCGAATGTCAAATGGTTTATGAAAATATAGAGCTAGCAGCATATTCTCAATGCGCGCCAACAATTCTTTATTCAAAACACTTCCCGCCCTCCCCCCTCCGCTACATTTTGAAAATTATGTCCAGATTTCTGCAGTATGCTGAGACCAAAAGTAGCAGATATAATAACGCACTATACGTTGCTGGATATAGGGTGATCTAGGTGGTGAAGTTGTTAAGGTACCTGCCTCCTTCTTTGAAAGGGTTCGGGAAGTAAAAGTACCCCTTGTCTGTGGCTTAGGGGAAATCAACTTAGCTTTACAATCCCGATACACGGGGTTTGCAACCGCAAGCAATTTGAAAGCATTCCATCTTGCGTTGCTTTTCACCACTGTATGAGCGTCGGCTGTTCAGAAAGCAATGGCAAACCACTGAACGTACACTTGTCTAGTAGAACGAACGAACGAACGAACGAATGGACTTTATTTTCAAAGGGTAACAAACTGGGCACGCAGGCCCGTCTTACATTCGGCCCTTTCAATCACTCATCTTTCGTTCATCAATAGTGCATAGGAAAAGTAGATAACGAACTACCTATAAATGCTGGGATTGATAGTAAAGTCCTGTAAATCGACACTAACAGGGCGGTGCGGTTAGTATCACACATGTAGCTTTTGCATCCCAAGGTCATTCCTGGCACACCATTTTAGGCTGATCGACATTGCAGCCGAGGTCAAGTTTTAAAATTTGCCTTATTTCAGATTCGAACACAAGACCACCTTGTCGGCAGACGAGCGTCTAGCCACTGAAGCTATCTTGGTTCCCAGCCAGTCGCTTACTTTACATTTTTACCTCCCTTCTAAAAGTATAAGATGTATATATTATTATCTCCCTTAGATTACTCAATCAAATGTTCCCACAAGAGAACAAATATCCCTGTGTCATGCCGTGTTTCATGAACATTTTTGATTAAATCGCCTTGTGGGATTGATCACGGCGAAGTTTGATATCGTTTAGAGGATTGTTAGCTAAGCCACAAATCATGACTTATTATATTCCTGCTATTGATATTTCACTTCAAAGCCTTTCTGTTTACTGAATATGTGTTGTTTACTAAGTCATAACAATCCATCTCTACATATATGACAAAGAGATAACACTACGATAAAAACATTAGAAGCAAACGGACAGAAAAACACGCAAAACATACTTCTTTAACCATGGCGGCCTCACACTATCACATGCCATGCCGATGATAAGTGTGGGCGGTCATGGTTCGTCATTCCACACGATCACCAAAGTCATGGACAGGGCCGAGTTCTTGTCTAAATTATGCCAGATAGCCAAACCATCCAGGTATTTATCGGTCGGCAGTATTCCCTTTGCTCTTTTCCCATAAATCTTGCCAGTTGTTACTTAGTTTTCCAGTTTATTTCTTCCCATAACGTGTCCAAACATTCTTGACTGTCGACGTCTAATTTCTAAAATCAATTTACGGTTTCATTTCTTTCTTGTAGAACTCGCCATTTTTCTCAGGAACCACATGTCCACTGCCATTATATGTTTCTCAGCTTGCCTGCTTATTTTCAATACATCACATAGCTTTTCGACACTCTTTTTCACTATTCCAATTTAAATAATTTTATTGGTGAGTATGTTTTCCATCTTACAAAATGTTACTTTGCCAACGCGATTCTTGCCGTAGTCTCTTCGAGGCACCTTCCATCAGATGTTAAGATTGTTCAAAGATAATTGTACAGATTATCTTGTTTCAGAATGTTCCTACTTTGAATGTTAAATTGTGGTATTTCTTTCTTCTAGAGATGACAATAATCTCTGTTTTCTTACAATTTAATTCTAATCCTAACTGTTCACTGTTTGCAATAACTGCATCAACTAAATGCTGCTCTATATGCTACTATATGACTGATTAATATATTGATTATATTAAGAGAAATCTAAAATAAAAGAACAGACATAAATAATAACAGGCGGTAAACAATTCTTTATTTAGAAAAATTCTTGTCCATTTCAAAATATCTATCCAGAAGTCTACAGAGTGCTGAGACCAAACTTAGATGATATAATAACACAGGATATGTTGCTGGAAACACGAGGATTGACGTCGTGAAGTAGTTAAACCACCTGCCTCGTTCTCTGAAGGTCGGGGGTTGTTTCCAGACACTTTCGGTCGGTTTACGAGAGCAGTTTTGTCGGAGATCCTTGGGAGTCGATGCTGAAGGTACGGAGTTCTTAAAACAGAACCATTTCGGATAAAACACTGTAATGTTTGAAACTCTTTGAACACATGGACAGAAGACCATTACACGTGATACGTTGAGTGTGACAAAAATAGTTTAATCAACGAGTTATTGTTATTAACTAAACCAGACTAATGTAGAAGTGGATTCCACCTGTTGTTGTTGTAGATGGTGTTGTTGTTGTATTGCTGTTTTTGGGGTTGTGTAGCTGCAGGTAATGGGAAATGTTTCCGTTTGAGGCAAAGAACCCATTAGGTATTGAACAACTTAATGGCTGACGCAGATGCCATAAATGTGTGACAGCTGTTGAGAAGAATAGTGATTATTTGCAGGCCATTAACTTATTGTGTTGTCGACTTTTTCATTGATTGCTTTTGTTTGTTTTATTTAACTTCTTCCCTTGGCCTCTTTATCTGTGTGTGGGAAAGTAAACACATGAAGGTATATTTATATAAGTGTACGAAAGTGTACATATGAGGGTATTTTTTTTATCTATGTGTAGGAATGTGTACAAATAAAGGTATATTTATCTATGTGTTGGAAAGTGTACACATAAAGGTATATTTATCTAGGTGTACGAACGTGTAGAAATGAAGGTATATTGGTGACGATAACCACCCATGCCAACATCTCAGTCCGTCCAGCATCATTTCCCTCTTTCTTTCCTTGTCGCTTCCATCAATGATCTTCCCCCAACGACCCTCTTCGCATTATATAAACAAAGAGCGCTGTTTGTGATCTTCTTATATTTATATATACTGTTCTACGGGGTGTTTGTAAATCTCACTACACTTTGTATGTAGAACACATTTGAAAAATGAAGTACATGACGTCATCAAATAATGTGCTCCACAGTCCATCATGAAGCAATATAGGTGCGAATGGCTGTCGTCTGCTGGAGTAATTATTTGCACTCTAAACAGAATGGTGTTATCAACGGATGAAAGTTTTTTTTTAATTTTTTATTTTTGAAACCCAATGTAACAAACTATCGTCTGTTAAGACGGCAAGGTGCCAGTAGATAAAATCAAAATGAGAGAACAGATTTAATTTCAGGCTTCCCTGGCGTCTCCGCGAAACAAATTCTTTATTTAGAAACATTCCTGCCCACTGCGCTAAATTTTAAAATATCTGTTCAGACTTCTTCAGTATGTAGAGACCAAACGTAGAAGATATAATAATACAGGATACGTTGCTAGATACACGAGGATCTAAGTGGTGAAGTAGTTAAGCCACTTGCCTCGCTCTCTGAATGTCATGGGTTCGTTTCTGGACTCGTTCAGTCGGCGCACGGGTGCCGTTTTGTAGGGGACTACCTGTGATATGCCCAGTTGTCAAGATGTTCTTCAATGCCTATCTTCCCATTATTACAACAAAGACGTTGTTAGTCATCTTATCATCATCATCATTATCATCTTCATCGTCATCATCATCATCATCATCATCCAGTGCTTTGTCGGCTGGCGTGGGAGATCATACCTCTCCACAACCTGCGATCTCCGACGGCATGGAACTATTCGTGTGTTGACTCCCTTCCGTGCCATGACACAAGATAGTCAACTCCTACACAGATTAGTTGGACTAACAAGTTAACGTCTCGTCATTGTTAAATTACAAGTACCTCAGAAATCGGGGTGGTTTGCCTGATGACAAGGGACACTGGTAACAGGGAAAGTTAATCCACACGCAAAAATCAGTCCAGTGCTACTTGAAGTAGTAGTACGTATATAGGCTACCCTGGAGTTTAAAACCAGCGAGAACAACAATATCTTGATGACAGGAGAAATGATCGGTAGAAGAGGAAAGCATTGAGAGCAAGATGCTGGACTGACAGAGGCGGCGGGATGGAGGGCTATCTTCAATAAAGTTGATTAACGACACACGGAAAAAAGGTTTTTAAAGGGAGTTCATAATCATCATCATCATCATCATCATCATCATCATCATCATCATCACCATCATCATCATCATCATCAACATCATCATCATCATCATCAACATCATCATCATCATCATCATCATCATCAAATGTCATGTCAGCTGGCGTAGGCGTTCATATCTCTCCAGGGTTTTCAAGGCTATAGGATCGACTTCATTGCACCGGGTATTATCCCATATGGCTAGGTTTCTTTTGTTAGTGCGACCTACTAAAGCGTCGCATAGAGCACGAACTCCATAACTCCAGCAACGACACCCAGGAGTCTCTGCGAAAGTAATGTACTAAAGAATCGAACTCACAAACTGTGAAACGTGAGGTAGGTGATGTAACTACTTCACCATGTAGACTCCATAAGAAGCCGAGGTGCGTTGAGACTATTCTGATGGTGGTCGCTATTTTATGTCCACCCCGGATTTCTTTCGTCTTGTTTTCCACGACTGCAGCTGTGCAGTGTTTAGCTCACCTGCCTCCTGTCCTGTAGTCATTGGTTCAAATTCGCATCGAGCCGGATTTTTTTTTTATTACCTGGGCTCCCAGTCCGTTCCAGTCTAATTTCATCATCATCATCATCATCATCATCATCATCATCATCATCATCATCATCATCATCATCATCATCATCATCATCATCATCATCATCATCAAGTGAACTGTCAGCTGGCATAGGCGTTCATGTCTCCCACAGATCGCGGTCCTTGGTAATCTGGATTAACTCTTCTGATGATATTCCTCCTTGCCACTGTCTCAGGGCATCTAGCATAATCTAGAGCAGTGATCCTCAACCTTTTTTTTTATGGCCCGTGCCCCCTTTCACCATACTTTCAGAACGTCATTCCCCCTCCCCCTATCGTATTTCCGGCCTAAAAATTTTGCCCGTGCCCCCCCCCCCTTTCACCATATTTTCAGAACGTCATCTCCCCCCCCCCCCCCCTCTTTCGTATTTCCTACCTAAAAATCCCCCCCCCTTTTTACGCAGTATACGTAATAATGGAAGCTACATTTAATAGCACATACTAAAACAAGTCTAGACGTCCACATAAAACGTAATTTGTGGGTCTACTTACTTTATAAAATGAATTTTAGAAGGTTGAGACGTACAGAGAAAG
>JACEFZ010007943.1:0-55147 GCA_014155875.1 Cepaea nemoralis | reverse complement strand
CCAATTTGGGAGGTTACAAGCCTTACCCTGGTGCAAGCTAAAGACAAAAGTCATGGCAGGGCGACCAGACCTTAACCCTGGTTGGGGGCTGGTTAGGATCAAAGTTCCGCAAGCGGCAGTTAGAGCATTGATTTGTGATCCGGAAGCTTCTGCAGCTTGTTTTTTCCCAGTGTGGGGTTGTTCCCTTTCCTCGGGAGTGAACTAGGCGGTGAGAGAGGGATCATGCGCAGGGCAACAATGATCTTAATTTTAGTCCAGATTTTGTGCTAGGGAGGGGGCAATAACTCCACCCCGGGTCTTAACTGGTCCGGAAAAAAGCGAGGGGAACTTTTACGGTATAAGCCCGTAATTTGGCGTAGACATGGGGGCCACGCGTTGCTTGACGGTGGGAGACCCCTACGGGTTTGTCACTGATAATCCCGCCCCCCTCAAGGGGGCAGCCCCGGCCAATGGGTGCGATCCCCCCAAGCCTGCTGTTCAATGGGTGCTTGGGCTAGGACAAAATTATGAATCGCAGGGGGAAAAAAATGCACCAGGTACAAAAAAAAATAAAAATAAAAACCTCATGTACGGTTGAAACCTGGATCGTGGAACCATGTGTCCAGGTTTTTCCACAAAATTGAAAATTTTGACGATGTGAAAAAAAACGGCTTGATTGATGCCGAACTAAGGTTTAACTTTGATATTGTGGCTGCAGGAGACTCCCTCGCGGGGGGTCACTCAGGGAAAACAATTACACCTTTTTTTGGAAGAGTAGAGGCAGGCAGAAAAAAGGCAACAGGTGTGGCTTTTCAGTGAAGAATTCGCCACTGGGAATGATTGAAATTCCAGCAGGAGGAAATGAAAGACTATTATCCCTGCGCTTGGCAAACTCTTGTGGTTTTGCCACATATTACGCAATGCACCGACACTCGATTCCTCTGATGATGTGAAAGATTCGTTCTATGAGGAGTTAGACTCTGTGATCAAGGCAGTTCCAAAATCTGACTACATTTATATGCTCGGTGATTTCAATGCTCGTGTGGGCAAGGACTCGGGTTCATGGCCAGTGTACCTTGGAAAATATAACATCGGTCGCATGAATGAAGATGGGCAAAGGCTGCTGGAGCATTGCACCAGTAATGACCTATGTATTACAAACTCCTTTTTTTTTAAACAAAAGAGATGCATAAGTTCATATGGAAACATCCAAGATCTGGCCATTGGCACCAGCTGGACTTCATCATCACACGGCGACAACATCTGAACCATATATCATTGACTCGAAGTTACCACAGTGCTGACTGTGATACGGATAATTCTTTGGTTGTTGCAAGGGTTAGACTGAGACCAAAGAGAATCTACGCTAAACACAAATCTAGCCCCAGGATTAATATTATTAACACTCACGATCCTGAAAAGTGCTTTCAGTTTCAACAGCAACTTGAAGACGCTTTCACTGATACACCAGAAAATTGTACAGTAAATGAAAAGTGGTGTCAACTTAAGAAAACTCTTTATAAAACTGCCGTAGGGGTTTACGGCACTGTGGATCATAAGAGGCAGGACTGGTTTGCGGCAAACAGCGAGACTCTGCAGCCCTTGATTGATAAGAAGAAGATAGCTCTCTTAAGAAACAAGGAAAGACCAATGCGTAACACTCTGAGTGAGCTAAGGCAAGCTAGGAATGATGTGCAAAAGGCTGCCAGGCAATGTGCAAATGATTATTGGATTAAGTTATGTGAGTCCATTCAAATCGCAAGTGATAAGGGACACATAAGAAGCATGTATAAAGGAATAAAGAAAGCATGTAGTCCAGTGATCAAAAGAAGTGCACCATTGAAAACCTTGACTGGAGAAATCATCACTGATAAGAAACAGCAGATGGACAGATGGATAGAGCACTATTTGGAGCTGTACTCAAGTGAGACCAAACTAGTGGATGATGATCTCAACCCCATAGAGGCTCTACAAACTCTTGACCACCTGGACACACTTCCCACCATAACAGAAGTTAAGTGTGCTATAAATGAACTTGCATCTGGCAAGGCTCCAGGTAGGATGGGATTTCAATAGAGGTTATCAGGAGTGGGCAAGACACACTCACTCTACAGATCCACCAGCTAATAGAGTTATTCTGGCGAGAAGGACAAGTCCCACAGGATTTCAAAGATTCAAGCATCATAACACTGTACAAGAACAACGGCGATCGGAGTGACTGCAACAACTATAGGGGTATCTCACTTCTGTGTATTGTTGGTAAAGTATTTGCCAGAATTGTTCTGCGCAGACTTCAAGTCCTAAGAGATCAGGTCTACCCCGAATCACAGTGTGGCTTTCGAAAGAACCGGTCTACCATTGATTTGATATTCTCATTGCGACAAATGCAAGAAAAATGCCGTGAACAGAATCAACCACTGTTTATTGCCTTCATCGACCTCACAAAGGCATTTGATTTGGTCAGTCGTGAGGGTCTGTTCAAGGCACTAAAGAAGATTGGCTGCCCACCAACTCTTCTGTCCATTGTGGAATCGTTCCACACAGGCATGAAGGGTATAATCAAGTTTGATGGTGCAACTTCTGAAGAGTTTGAAATCAAGAGTGGAGTTAAGCAAGGTTGTGTACTAGCTCCCACCCTCTTTGGAATATACTTTTCACTTCTACTGAAATATGCCTTTCGTGATCAGGATGGTGGTATATACATTCACTCACGCTCAGATGGCGGCCTCTACAATGCTCAGAGATTGAAGGCCAAGACCAAAATTAGGAGGGTACTGATCAGAGAGTTGCTTTTTGCAGATGATGCTGCAGTTACGACCCACTCTGAGGAAGAATTGCAATGTCTACTATCTGCATTCTCCAATGCTTGTTCTGAATTTGGTTTAACAATTAGCAAAAAGAAGACACAGATTATGTCACAAGGTGCACATGGGGTACCATCAATCTTTATTGACGACGCCGAACTAGAGATGGTAGACCATTTTACATATCTAGGATCAGTGGTAAATAGCAAATTATCCCTAGATCAGGAAATCAACATCCGGATTGGTAAGGCAGCAACAACAATGAACAGGTTAAGAAAAAGAGTCTGGGAGAACAGGAAGCTTACTGCCAAAACAAAAGTCCTTGTCTATCAAGCCTGTGTCCTTAGTACTCTTCTTTATGGCAGTGAAACCTGGACAACTTACTCACACCAAGAGAAACGTTTAAACAGCTTTCATATGCGGTGTCTGCGAAGAATTCTTGGTATTAAGTGGCAAGACAAAATCACAAATACTGAAGTATTGGAAAGATCAGGTTGTGTGACGGTTTATTCCATGCTCAGTCTTCGTAGACTTAGATGGATAGGACATCTTAGGAGGATGGATGATGGTAGAATACCAAAGAACATCTTTTTTGGTGAATTACAGATGGGTAAGAGATCTCAGGGTCGGCCTCTACTACGATACAAAGATGTGTGTAAGCGGGACATGATTGATACAGGCATTGATAATGCACATTGGGAGCAAGTCGCCGCTGAACGTGTTGCATGGAGGCAAACATCAGAAATGGAATAAAGACAAAGGAGAAAATTATTGCAGATAAGTCACACACCGAGCGTGTGAGACGTAAGATGGTGCATGATGGTGGAAATGACCACGTGTTCACATGCACCCACTGTGAACGGACATTTACAGCGCAGAATTGGCCTTATCAGTCACATTCGCTACCGCCATGGGTAAAAGTTATTATGCCTTTTTAAAGCACAAACTATCGTCTGTCAAGACGGCAAGGTGCCAATTAAAAAAAAACTGCCTGATTTTCCATAGTCAGGCTTTTGGGGGTTTCAGAGAAAGCATCAGAGTCCTCCTTCACAATTCTGCCTCCGGCCTGAGCCGTAAGGCCCATGAGCTTCTCACGTGTGGGGCACAACCGACCCATCTGTGTAGATGACAGCATCACAGTCTAGCAAATTCTCGAAAATCAACGCGTACTTCAGCCTCCAAGCAGCCGGATTTTCTTGTCTGCATTTTCTATCTAGTTGGATGCAAACTGAAAAGGAGTGCAGAAATCTGTTGGCACTTGCTACCCACTCCTCGCCAGGTTCTAAGTCCTCAAGTGAAAACACCTGTTGAAGAATGTCTTCGGCTTGACCCCTCCTCGACCGTCCTTTTTTAACCTGCTGCCCTTCCCTTTCCTAATTTCACTATGCAATGGGTGTTGTGTGTTTGCGTTAACTCTGAGGTAGGGCGGCTCTGCAAACGATTCTTCTTTAAGGTTGGAAAATCAAGAAGGTAGCGCATCAGGTAGCGTAGAATCAGTCGGCTTAACAAGAGCCAGGTTAAAGGGAGTCTCTGTGGCGAAGTGGTCAAGCCGTTTGACTCGTGCTCCGAAGGTTGTGGGTTCGATTCCGGGCCGCGTCCTTCGGTTTACGAGTTAAATGTTTCGGAGACTCCTGTGGGTCGTCGCTAAAAGCTACGGAGTTCGTGCTTTGTGCGACGCTTTCCGTGCTGCGGAAAGAGACCGAGCCATATGGGATAAAACCCGGTGCAATGAAGTCGACCCTGTCGACTTTTCAAGCGACTTTTTTTTAAGAGCAGGTTATGGGTTTCTAAAACACGTACTAGTGTTCTTCTCGCCAGGGGACTTGCCCTCACAGCCCGTATTGTGACCAAAGAATGGGTTCTCCCCGGGGGCAGAAAACCTCCGGTTGACTTCCTGTGGCCAAATTACTTTTCAACCCAAAAATGAATATAATTTTAGCCTGACTTGATGTCTTGGCGCTTACACAAACCCTACACTACCTCTACTTCAACTATTCTAAAAAATTTATTATATATATATATAATATGCACTATGACGAGCCAAATGAGGGACGAAACTCGAGTATAGTGCCTCCAATTTGGGCGTGGATAGGCCTTAGGTTCATACCAGAATGCGATCGGCGTTGCAGTAGTGGGTTGGGTCAAAGAATTTTTATAATATATATATATATATATTATATATATATATATATATATAGTATATATATATATATATACTAGCTGACCCTGCCCGGCTTCGCCCAGGCCCTGGAGGGGATCTATCTATCTATCAGTCTGTCTGTCTGCTTGTTTGTCTGTCTGGCTGGCTGACCCTGCCCGGCTTCACCCAGTCCCTGGTGGGGAGCATCTCATTTAATTCATATAAGTAGTCATATAAGCTCTCCCGTTGCCGACTATCTGTCTGTCTGTCTATCTGACCGGGCCCGGCTTCACCCAGTCCCTGGTGGGGAGCATCTAATTTAATTCATATACGTAGTCATATAAGCTCTCCCGTTCCCGACTATCTGTTTGTCTCTCTGTCCCGGCCCGGCTTCACCCAGTCCCTGGTGGGGAGCATCTAATTTAATTCATATACGTAGTCATATAAGCTCTCCCGTTCCCGACTATCTGTTTGTCTGTCTGTCTGTCCCGGCCCGGCTTCACCCAGTCCCTGGTGGGGAGCATCTAATTTAATTCATATAAGTAGTCATATAAGCTCTCCCGTTCCCGACTGTCTGTCTGTCTATCTGTCTGACCGGCGTGGTTCCGCCCAGCTCTTGGCGCACAGTAACTTAAAAGAATGTCCTTCCTCACACCATTCAATGAAAACTGTAGAAAAAGATGGGTTACAATGTTATGCATTATGCATTATTTTTATGAAAACTTTGAAAATGCCTTAAAGATTATATCATTATTTATTATAACTCATATGCCTGAAAATAACTATAGACAAAGAGTTTAACAATAGTGCAAGTAAGTCCAACAATATGACTATAAAGTATATAGAAATGTTATTAAAAGTTATGCCCCTTGAAATAACTTTTCTAGAGTGAAGTCCACTTGCTATATAGACATTATATAATGAAAATGGAAATGTAAATGTTGTTAAATAAGTCGAAGATTTTACATTAAGAAATTATTATAGTCGGTTGCAAATGAATGAAAGGAAGGCGTGTAGAAAATTTCATCTCAATCGGATGTACCGTTATCGAACGCATCCAATACATAATCCCACACACAAACCAAACATACACTCTGTTATATAATATATATATATATATATATATATATATATCTATATATATATATATATATATATATATATATATATATATATATATATATATATATAATGATTTATTAGAATAGTTAGAAGTAGAGGTAGTGTAGGGTTTGTGTAAGCGCCAAGAAATCAAGTCAGGCTAAAAATTATATTCAGTTTGGCTTGAAAAGTAATTTGGCCACAGGAAGTCAACCGGAGGTCTTCTGCCCCGGGAGAGAACCCATTCTTTGGTCACAATACCGGACTGTGGAGGGCAAGTCCCCTGGCGAGAAGAAACACTAGTATGTGTTTTAGAAACCTATAACCTGGCTCTTTAAAAAAAAAGTCGCTTACAAGTCGACAGGGTCGACTTCATTGCACCGGGTTTTATCCCATATGGCTCGGTCTCTTTCCGCAGCACGGAAAACGTCGCACAAAGCACGAACTCCGTAGCTTTTAGCGACGACCCACAGGAGTCTCTGAAACATTTAACTCGTAAACCGAAGGACGCGGCCCGGAATCGAACCCACAACCTTCGGAGCACGAGTCAAACGGCTTGACCACTTCGCCACAGAGACTCCCTTTAACCTGGCTCTTGTTAAGCCGTACCTGATTTTACGCTACCTGATGCGCTACCTTCTTGATTTTCCAACCATTGAAGAGAGAATACAAGTTTGCAGAGCACACGCCTACCTCAGAGTTAACGCAAACACACAACACCCATTGCATAGTGAAATTATGAAAGTGAAGGGCAGCAGGTTAAAAAGAGGACGGTCGTGGATGGGTCAAGCCGAAGACATTATTCATCAGATGTGTTCACTTGAGGACTTAGAACCTGGCGAGGAGTGTGTACAAGTGCCAACAGATTTCTGCACATCCTTTTCAGTTTGCATCCAACTAGATAGAAAATGCAGACAAGAAAATCCGGCTGCTGTGGAGGCTGAAGTACAAGCGTTGATTTTCGAGAATTTGCTAGACTGTGATGCTGTCATCTACACAGATGGGTCGGTAGTCCGACACGTGAGAAGCTCATGGGCCTTTACGGCTCAGGCCGGAGGCAGAATTGTGAAGGAGGACTCTGATGCTTTCTCTGAAACCACAAGTAGCCTGACTATGGAAGTCATGGCAGTTTTTTTTAATTGGCACCTTGCCGTCTTGACAGACGATAGTTTGTGCTTTAAAAAGGCATAATAACTTTTACCCATGGCGGTAGCGAATGTGACTGATAAGGCCAATCTGCGCTGTAAATGTCCGTTCATAGTGGGTGCATGTGAACACGTGGTCATTTCCACTATCATGCACCATCTTACGTCTCACACGCTCGGTGTGTGACTTATCTGCAATAATTTTCTCCTTTGTCTTTATTCCATTTCTTATGTTTGCCCTCCATGCAACACGTTCAGCGGCGACTTGCTCCCAATGTGCATTATCAATGCCTGTATCAGTCATGTCCCGCTTACACACATCTTTGTATCGTAGTAGAGGCCGACCCTGAGATCTCTTACCCATCTGTAATTCACCAAAAAAGATGTCCTTTGGTATTCTACCATCATCCATCCTCCTAAGATGTCCTATCCATCTAAGTCTACGAAGACTGAGCATGGAATAAACCGTCACACAACCTGATCTTTCCAATACTTCAGTATTTGTGATTTTGTCTTGCCACTTAATACCAAGAATTCTTCGCAGACACCGCATATGAAAGCTGTTTAAACGTTTCTCTTGGTGTGAGTAAGTTGTCCAGGTTTCACTGCCATAAAGAAGAGTACTAAGGACACAGGCTTGATAGACAAGGACTTTTGTTTTGGCAGTAAGCTTCCTGTTCTCCCAGACTCTTTTTCTTAACCTGTTCATTGTTGTTGCTGCCTTACCAATCCGGATGTTGATTTCCTGATCTAGGGATAATTTGCTATTTACCACTGATCCTAGATATGTAAAATGGTCTACCATCTCTAGTTCGGCGTCGTCAATAAAGATTGATGGTACCCCATGTGCACCTTGTGACATAATCTGTGTCTTCTTTTTGCTAATTGTTAAACCAAATTCAGAACAAGCATTGGAGAATGCAGATAGTAGACATTGCAATTCTTCCTCAGAGTGGGTCGTAACTGCAGCATCATCTGCAAAAAGCAACTCTCTGATCAGTACCCTCCTAATTTTGGTCTTGGCCTTCAATCTCTGAGCATTGTAGAGGCCGCCATCTGAGCGTGAGTGAATGTATATACCACCATCCTGATCACGAAAGGCATATTTCAGTAGAAGTGAAAAGTATATTCCAAAGAGGGTGGGAGCTAGTACACAACCTTGCTTAACTCCACTCTTGATTTCAAACTCTTCAGAAGTTGCACCATCAAACTTGATTATACCCTTCATGCCTGTGTGGAACGATTCCACAATGGACAGAAGAGTTGGTGGGCAGCCAATCTTCTTTAGTGCCTTGAACAGACCCTCACGACTGACCAAATCAAATGCCTTTGTGAGGTCGATGAAGGCAATAAACAGTGGTTGATTCTGTTCACGGCATTTTTCTTGCATTTGTCGCAATGAGAATATCATATCAATGGTAGACCGGTTCTGTCGAAAGCCACACTGTGATTCGGGGTAGACTTGATCTCCTAGGACTTGAAGTCTGCGCAGAACAATTCTGGCAAATACTTTTCCAACAATACACAGAAGTGAGATACCCCTATAGTTGTTGCAGTCGCTCCGATCGCCCTTGTTCTTGTACAGTGTTATGATGCTTGAATCTTTGAAATCCTGTGGGACTTGTCCTTCTCGCCAGCATAGCTCTATTAGCTGGTGGATCTGTAGAGTGAGTGTGTCTTGCCCACTCCTGATAACCTCTATTGGAATCCCATCCTTACCTGGAGCCTTGCCAGATGCAAGTTCATTTATAGCACACTTAACTTCTGTTATGGTGGGAAGTGTGTCCAGGTGGTCAAGAGTTGGTAGAGCCTCTATGGCGTTGAGGGCATCATCCGCTAGTTTGGTCTCACTTGAGTAAAGCTCCAAATAGTGCTCTACCCATCTGTCCATCTGCTGTTTCTTATCAGTGATGATTTCTCCAGTCAAGGTTTTCAATGGTGCACTTCTTTTGATCACTGGACCACAGGCTTTCTTTATTCCTTCATACATGCTTCTTATGTTTCCCTTATCACTTGCGATTTGAATGGACTCACATAACTTGATCCAATAATCATTTGCACACTGCCTGGCAGCCTTTTGCACATCCTTCCTAGCTTGCCTTAGCTCACTCAGAGTGTTACGCGTTGGTCTTTCCTTGTTTCTTAAGAGAGCTATCTTCTTCTTATCAATCAAGGGCTGCAGAGTCTCGCTGTTTGCCGCAAACCAGTCCTGCCTCTTATGATCCACAGTGCCGTAAACCCCTACGGCAGTTTTATAAAGAGTTTCCTTAAGTTGACCCCACTTTTCATTTACTGTACAATTTTCTGGTGTATCAGTGAAAGCGTCTTCAAGTTGCTGTTGAAACTGAAAGCACTTTTCAGGATCGTGAGTGTTAATAATATTAATCCTGGGGCTAGATTTGTGTTTAGCTGTGTAGATTCTCTTTGGTCTCAGTCTAACCCTTGCAACAACCAAAGAATGATCCGTATCACAGTCAGCACTGTGGTAACTTCGAGTCAATGATATATGGTTCAGATGTTGTCTCCGTGTGATGATGAAGTCCAGCTGGTGCCAATGGCCGGATCTTGGATGTTTCCATGTGACCTTATGCATCTGTTTTGTTTTAAAAAAAGGAGTTTGTAATACATAGGTCATTACTGGTGCAATGCTCTAGCAGCCTTTGCCCATTTTCATTCATGCGACCGATGTTGTATTTTCCAAGACGCACTGACCATGAACTAGAGTCCTTGCCCACACGAGCATTGAAATCACCGAGCATATAAATGTAGTCAGATTTTGGAACTGCCTTGATCACAGGAGTCTAACTCCTCATAGAACGAATCCTTCACATCATCAGAGGAATCGAGTGTCGGTGCATATGCAGTAATAATGGTGGCAAAACCACAAGAGGTTGCCAAGCGCAGGGATAATAGTCTTTCATTTCCTCCTGCTGGAATTTCAATCATTCCCAGTGGCGAATTCTTCACTGAAAAGCCCACACCGTGTTGCCTTTTTTTCTGCCTGCCCTCTACCCTTCCAAAAAAGGTGTAATTGTTTTCCCTGAGTGACCCTTCCTCAGCGAGGCGAGTCTCCTGCAGGCCAGCAATATCAATGTTAAGACGATTGAGTTCGGCATCAATCACAGCCGTTTTTCTCACATCGTCAATATTGGTCAAGTCAGTGGAAAATCCTGGACACATGGTTCTCACGTTCCAGGTTGCAAGCCGTAGCTTGAGGTTTCTATTTTTATTTTTATTTGTACCTGGTGCATTGGTTTTACAGCCTGCGATTCAGATTTTGTCCTAGCCCCAAGCACCCATTGAAGCAGGCAAGCTGTGGCGGATCAGCACCCAATTGGCCGGGGGCTGCCCAGCTTGAGGCGGGCGGTAGCTGATCAGTGACACCTGTAGGTGTCTCCCACCGTCAGAGGCAACGCGTGGCGCCCCATGTCTACGCCAATTGACAGGGACTTATAACCCGTAACAGTTGCCTCTCGCTTTGATTCCGAGACCAGTTAAGACCAGGGATGGAGTTATTGCCTCTCCATAGCACAAAGCCTGGGCTAAAATATAGAGATCATGTGTTGCCCATGCAGCATGATCCCTCTCTCAGGCCTGCCTAGTTCACTCCAGAGGAAAGGTAACACCCCTACATCTGGAACAAGACAAGCTGCAGAAGCTGCCGGATCAGCAAAGCAATGCTCTAACTGTCCGCTTGTCGGAACTTTGATCCTAAACCAGCCGCCAACCAAGGCTTAAGGCCTGGTCTGCCCTGCCATGACATTTTGTCTTTAGCTTGCACCAGGGTAAGGCTTGTACCCTCCCAATTGCGCTCTTCCGCCCGAAGCCGTTGGCACAATGTGGGGTGTCGGGTTTGGTAAGCGCCGCCCAACGTTTGGAGCTAACAGAAAGCAGGTACTACCGTCTACTGTTATACGGTAGCTCAGTCATATCTGACTAAGACCTGACACAAAAATCATGGCAGTAAGTAAAGCAATAACATGGCTCGAGACACAGACATTCACTAGGACATGTTTCCTTAGCGACTCAATGAATATGATCAAGAGGATAGAGGAGGGGTCGATACAAAGAGAATGGTTGCTGCCTCTGGAGCGGTCTCGGCTGGCAAAGATTTGTTTCATTTTCGTGCCAGGGCATGCGGTAGTACAAAGAAATGAGCGGGCTGACAAGCTCGCAGGTGAGGCTACGGTGGAGGGCGGACGCGCCATGGACCAGGCTGACATTCTGAATGCTCTACGAGAAGTAAGACTTTTGCGTGAACCAAGTGATGACTGTGAATCTACGACCATGGCCATACTGCGAGAACAGCAAATTAAAAGAGGGGTGGCCAAACAAGAATACTGCGCAGGTAGCCAAAGAAGATTGATAAACCAACACAGAACTGGTGTCGTTAGCCGCTACAAGCTGCGGGATTTGCTGAGGAAGGGATCCGAGCACTTATGGGCTGAATGGTTCGAACGAACGAACGAACGAACGAACAGACTTTATTTTCAAAGGGTAACAAATTGGGCAAGCAGGCCCGTCTTACATTCGGCCCTTCCAATCACTCATCTTTCTTTCATCAACAGTGCATAGGAAAAAAAACATTGTCACATGAATTTTGTAAACATAAAGAAGGCATATTACTATGTTATGAGACACATCAACCACCCACCCACACGTCTCCCATTCACTCCAACTCCACCACCCAACCACACACATACCCACACACACATACATGCCCCTACCCATCCACCACATCCCTACACCTACACATCTCCCCACCCATACACACCTCTCACCCACCACACACCCCATCCACCCACACCCCAAGCACACATACATTCCCCAACCCACACATCCCCCACCCACACACATCCACCCACCTACACACATATCCTCTACCCGTCCCACTACCCACCAACAATCACTCACTCACATATCCTCCTCCACCCACACACCTCCAATCACGCAACCAAACACACATTCCTCAGCCACACATTCCCCACACACACACACACACACACATCTCCCCGTCAACTCACATATTCCGCACCTACCCACACACAAATTCCGCACCCAGCCACATAATCTCCCATCTCTCCCCAGCCCACTCACAGATCCCGAGCCCACCCCTACAAACATCCCCCACCATCTCCTAACCTACCCACACTCACCCACCCACATATCCTCTACCCACCCACCCATCCCCCAACCAAACATCCGTTAACCACACACCCTTACTCATATACAATCACCCACCCACACATCCTCTACCCAACCACACATCCTCCACCCACCCACCCCCAAGCCACACATACCTTAACCACACACCCCTACCCATATACACAAACATCCCAACCCACGCACAATCTCCCCGCCCATACACACATCCCTCACACACATCCCCACCCACCAACACATCCCCCATCCACAAACACACACCTCCCATCCACGCACACACAACCCACACATACATCCCCAACCCATACACTCATCCCCTCACACATCCCTAGACACACGTACTTATCGATGTGCAATCAGGATGATCTGTCGACTAACTAACTAACTAACTAACTAACCTGATTTAACTATTCACTATAGTAACAGCCAATGCCCACCTTCTCACCCGATAGATCAGATCAAACCAAGTTGCAGGGTAGGTTTGTGGTTAACATTTCTCTGCGTCTGTCGATATGCCGGTGTAATCTAAAGGCCGTGGGATCGATACTATATATCATTAATAAAACTAGTAGTAAATAATTAATACTAGAATTATTACATGCCTATCGATAACAGATAATATTAATAAGACTGGTGGTAAATACTAATACTAGAATTAGTACAATGCTTGTGACATGTTGCTTTCCGACCAGCGACAACACAAAGCAAGCATGGCAACCCACGCGTGGCATTAAACATGGCTAAAATTTAAAAAATGTTTTGCATATCCTTTACAGGACATCGCTGTCAACATCAGCATCTTTCAGCTGATTGTTGATTTCTTGGCAAGATTACGCTCAGTAGTTTGCCATTGCTTTCTGAGCGGCCAGCTCACATACCCCGTAAGTTACCGACGCGATTCGAACCACTGCTGATTCTCACCGTCGTCACGTTGCTTACGAGAATATACGAGATTACAGAGAAAAGTCGCTAACCTCTAGGCCAGGAAGCCGGCCTGGCTAAAATTGCCAGACTTAATCATCGAAAATAAGAGATGCCGACTGGCTGAAATGCTTGCTTGCTTGCTTGTGTTCGTTGGCTTGAGCTCCAACGCGAAGTCCTGTATGTCGGATGAAAGCATCCTGTTGTCCAACATCAGTGTGATGTCATACAGGACCTGAGGTTTGCGTGAGTATCCGTTGTCCCATGTCTGGCTTATCTGTGTGCAGACTGGTGGTTCCTCGCCGTACAGGCAGACACTCTCCGACTTCAGAGGAATCGGCGATCCTACTGACTTTAGCCAGGACCCCGAAGGGACCTGTTGCCCAGGACGCTCGACGAGGACGCGTCAATAGGTCTTGGCCAGTATATAACCCGGCCCTGGTGCCTTGGAAACACCTCTGCGTCCCACTGGCTGAAATGAAACCCGATTTACTCAGTACACGATTAGGGTTAAGATATATTAATTATGTGCTTAGCTTAGGAACTAACATATTTCTTTAGATTATATATATATATATATATATATATATATATATATATATATATATATATATATATATATATATATATATATATATATATATATATATATATATATTAGTCGAAGGAATTAGTTCGGAGATTAAATAAGTTACACTTAATTATTATTTATTAATCTTTATCTCACCATAATCAGATTACTAACACGTGGTCCAAGATCGCCCACTATCAAGATCAAAACCTGGAGGATTTCTCCAGTCCAAATATCACCCTTATTTATAGTGAAAGTAATCTTTTAAACCTAGCTAAGAAATCTTCTGGATAATTAATTATATTTTACGGAAGATGTCTGCTAGAATCACAACACATAGGCCCTAACTATGAAAAATAACTTGTGGTGTTTCGGAGATTTAATGGTTCAATCATGTACATCGTGACATTATAGTTGTTGTGTGTGATTTCATTTCATTTCATTTAATTCATCAAATAATGTGTGATGCTAACTCATCTTATGGGGTGTGGTTAGCGTGTTTCCATATTTGGAAGATGACTTGTGGTGTTTCATAGATTTAATGGTTTGTTAATGTATATCGTGACGTCATATTTGTGGCGTAGAATTTTATTGCATTACATTTAATTAATCCAATAATATGTGAGGCTAATTCATTATGTGAATTGTGATTCATGTGTTTCCATGATAAATAATGATTTAGAATGTATGTACAGTTAGGTCAGTAATCTTTGACGTTGAGTATCTGAGTGGATATTCATAGTCAATTTAAATATAAGAAGAAGAAGGAACAGAATATCATTTATGTGCTGTTTTCCATTAGATCAGTGTGCTGTGGTAGATCCCAGTATAAGGAATCAAATATACATAGACAGATGGCCCATGCTATGTACTTTATGTATGAGACGTGTGTAGGCCATTATAGGACATAGACAAGAGTTAGATTTATAACTTTGCCTTGAAGGATTGCTCACCCCTTCTCACTGAGCAACAGTAGTCGTAGTCATAACCTTGAATGATCTACGCACCACTCACATTGATACAGCCGAGTGTGGTGTCCATACCACGACCCAGATTATCAGCACCTTTCGGCTTACCATCCAGGAGGCCAAGGACCAGCAGATACGTGGCAGACAACCCGTTTGCCATTTCACAGTATTCACCAAACTGTCCGCTATAAGCCAAGTATACAAGTTGATGATTAGCATCTGCTCCAATTGAACATTGCCATAGAACAGAACATTCATTTAGACAATTAAGCTGAACCAGGGATCTGCGTATCCCGTATGTGTCCGTGAGTTCCTCGTGGGTCTCATGTAGTGTTCTTAGAATTAAACATCTATGTTATACTCGTAATTATAACAAACTGCTTCTATTATTATCAAATTAGATCTAGTAGTATTATCAGATTGTGTGACGAATGAAAGGATTGTGTCTATATATAAATATCAATCTGTCTATCTCCTTGTTGTGAGAATGAATTAGACGGTGGGGGATCATTATTCATCCAGGCATGTTAGCAGGAATAAATTGGCATACTGTCTTTCTATAAGTACGGTTTGTCATCATAACTTTCCGCCTGGTTTAGAAGTAGTGATCCATTATGGGACTGTGGAAATCATCCATCTAGAATTGCCAGCCTTTTGATCGCTTCTTAAGTAGTGGTTAGATTCTATATTTAAAGAAGTCTATTTGGTATCTACTTTGGTCTACTTTCCATCCTAGTAGTATACGCTACGTTACAATTGACTGCCAAATGCTTCTGATAAAGTAAGACATGCCAGTATGATAAAGATGCTTTCAGATCTACAAATTGATGGGAAAGACCTTAGACTTGTAAAAAGAACATATATTGGAAACAACAAGCTTTCATGAGGATTGATAATGAAGTAGGTCAATATCAGCCTATTAACAGAGGTGTGAGACAGGGATGTGTAACGTCACCAGATATTTTTTCCCTGTGCAAGGAAAATAGTTTCAGAAATGTAAAAGATATGAAAGGAGTCACCATTGGGGGACGTAACATCAATAACATTTGATTTGCGGATGATACAGTATTGACTGCAAACAATGAGCATGATCTGCAACATCTAGTAGATGCAGTTGTTGCACACAGGGAAACACTGGGGTTAGCATTAAATTGTAAAAAAATACAAATTATCCTCATGACTAGGAAGAAGGAAGTGCCACAATGTAAAATACAAGTAAATGGGAATATTCTTAAACACGTGAATCGGTATAATTATCTCGGAACAGTCATAACATCTGATGGGAGATGCCTTGAAGAGATTAGAACGAGTATCACCATGGCGAATGTAGCCTTTTGCAAGATGAAAAACATACTGACCAATAAAAATATGTCAATTGCAACGAGAAGAAGAGTGTTGAGGTGTCACATAAAACCTGAACTTGTATATGAATTTGAAGCATGGTTAATGAGCAGACAAGCAGAAAAACATCTGATGGATGTATAAAAGTTCTTTCTAAGGAAACTGCCAAGAATACCATTGATAGAAAGAAAGAAAAACCAATGACCAAGTCCTACAAGAATCAAATTAAAATCGTCCACTGATTAGAGAAATTATACGTAGGCAGTCAAAAGTTGTTGGTCACATTATCAGTGGGAAAATATTGGAGAACTTGATAACAACTGGCAAGATTGAGAGGAAGAGAACAAGAGGAATACAGAGAAGTAAATACCTGAATGGCTTGGCCAGGTGGCATGGTCGAGGCAGGAACACTGAGCTGATCCACGACTCTGGTTATCGTCTGAAATGCCGAATCATGAATGCCCACGCTAAACGGCATGGCACATGATGGATGGATGGAGGGGAACATAAAGTTTATATTGCCGCTTTAATCTTATATGTTCCGACCTGATTAAGAGGTTCTACATGGCTATAAATGAATGTTTTAAGTCATTAATCCGTGATATATTAATTAATAGTTGACAAATGAGTCAATAACATGCTTGTTATTCAAAACAGTTTTACACAAACTTTCTTGATGGATCACACAGTGAAGTGGTAATAATGTGTGGTCAGGATATTCTGATTTAATCTGATCACTTATCAACTTTACCAGACCTACATTTTTTTTTTTTCAGTCACAGCACGAGCATCGTCACTTGTAACACTTGCCGTCTTGTTCCAAACCAACCCAGTTCTTTAAAAACGTTTAGTAACAGCATTGAATATATCATGTCAAGAAATATATCATGGCAAGAAATATATCATGGCAAGAAATATATCATGGCAAGAAAAATGCCGGGAACAAAATCAGCCACTGTTTATTGCCTTCATCGACCTCACAAAGGCATTTGATTTGGTCAGTCGTGAGGGTCTGTTCAAAGCACTAAAGAAGATTGGCTGCCCACCAACTCTTCTGTCCATTGTGGAATCGTTCCACACAGGCATGAATGGTATAATCAAGTTTGATGGCTCAACTTCAGAAGAGTTTGAAATTAAGAGTGGAGTTAAGCAAGGTTGTGTACTGCCCCCCTACCCTCTTTGGGATATACTTTTCACTTCTACTGAAATATGGCTTTCGTGATCAGGATGACGGTATATACATTCACTCACGCTCAGATGGTGGCCTCTATAATGCTCAGAGATTGAAGGCCAAGACCAAAATTAGGAGGGTACTAATCAGAGAGTTGCTTTTTGCGGATGATGCTGCGATTACGACCCACTCTGAGGAAGAATTACAACATCGACTATCTGCATTCTCCAATGCTTGTTCTGAATTTGGTTTAACAATTAACAAAAAGAAGACACAGATTATGTCACAAGGTGCACATGGTGTACCATCAATCTTTATTGACGACGCCGAACTGGAGATAGTAGACAATTTTACATATCTAGGATCAGAGGTAAATAGCAAATTATCCCTAGATCAGGAAATCAACATCAGGATTGGCAAGGCAGCAACAACAATGAACATGTTAGCAAAAAGAGTCTGGGAGAACAGGAAGCTTACTGCCAAAACAAAAGTCCTCGTCTACCAAGCCTGTGTCGTTAGTACTCTTCTTTATGGCAGTGAAACCTGGACAACTTACTCACGCCAAGAGAAACGTTTAAACAGCTTTCATATGCGGTGTCTGCGAAGAATACTTGGTATTAAGTGGCAAGACAAAATCACAAATACTGAAGTATTGGAAAGATCAGGTTGTGTGACGGTGTATTCCATGCTCAGTCTTCGTAGACTTAGATGGATAGGACATCTTAGGAGGATGGATGATGGTAGAATACCAAAGGACATCTTCTTTGGTGAATTACAGACGGGTAGGAGATCTCAGGGTCGGCCTCTACTACGATACAAAGATGTGTGTAAGCGGGACATGATTGATACAGGCATAGATAATGCACATTGGGAGCAAGTCGCCGCTGAACGTGTTGCATGGAGGGCAACTATCAGAAATGGAATAAAGACAAAGGAGAAAATGATTGCAGATAAAGCACATACAGAGCGTGAGAGACGTAAGATGGTGCACAATGATGGAAATGCCCATGATTTCACATGCACCTACTGTGGGCAAACATTTGCAGCAAGAATTGGCCTTACCAGCCACACTCGCCACCGCCATGGGTCGTAGTTATTAAGCTTTTTTGAAGCACAATGTACCAAACTATCGTCTGTCAAGACGGAAAGGTGCCAATGTAAATATAGCATGGCCCGTGGTTGTGTCTTTGAGTGACTCAACACACAGTAACTCTTCTGTGAGCTTGAAAGAAGTGTTTATTCCACATATAAATATCAATAATTGGGCAGT
This sequence comes from Cepaea nemoralis, assembly GCA_014155875.1. NCBI lineage: Eukaryota > Metazoa > Mollusca > Gastropoda > Stylommatophora > Helicidae > Cepaea > Cepaea nemoralis. The sequence continues at coordinate 36,573 of JACEFZ010007943.1, read as the reverse complement.
ATCATGTACAACGGTACTTTCATCCAATGCAAGAGAGTACATTAAAAATTGTTTACTTGGATCTTGAAGTCTATGCATCAAATTGTCATTTATCTTGTCAACACGTCTGACCACAGTTCTCCTTGATAAAGTAATGTCAAATTGTCAGTGTGTGTGTGTGTGTGTGTGTGTGTGTGTGTGTGTGTGTGTGTGTGTGTGTGTGTGTGTGTGTGTGCGTGTGCGTGCGTGCTTGCGTGCGTGCGTGTTCTGGACACATCATGTTTGCTGCATCTAGCAAACATTCCTTGATAATCTTTCCAATGGCTTGTTCTGTTTTACAATTCTGTGTGATAGCACAAAACTAGCTTCTGTTTTAGCATTTTGAATTGAAGAGTGTTTAGTGAAAACAGTTTGCTGTTTCTCCAAATATTTCACCATCTCCAGGCATTTCCTTTCCCTCTCTTCAGTTGTTAAATTGTATCCGAAATTTAAATGTTTTGTTTGATGTCTTTTTGTTTAAATTGTACTCCTTGAAGACAGCTACTGACTTACGACACAAAAAGCAAACTGATTTGCTTTTTTAAAACAGTATTTAGTTGTCCATTCATCATTAAACAACACGGCATTTATCTTCAATCTTACATTTTTTCTTTAGTGACACTCATTGTTTCAATAAAATTCTAACAGTTAGAATTTTACAAAACTTTAAAAAGGAAATGAAACAAAACCTACTTCCGGCTGTGTGTGAAAAATAAGATATTCGGAAAACAAGGAGTAAACTCAGAATACATTTCAGAAATATATCAAGACTACTACAACAAATAAATTAATTTGAACATTGTAAATGTGGGAATAATTTATAACAACAAAAAACTTTTAAATTTAATATTTTCTTGCAAAATAAATCATTTTATTCACCGGAGATATATCTGTTTTTCATAAAATCATCCTTATTAAATTTGTACATGTCGATCTATATTAAAATCGATGGATTTGCATTTCAACATTACATTTTGAAGGTCAAGGACTGTTTTCAAAAATAGAAAATTAGAAAGAAATGTTATCAAAAATGTTAAAACAATCATAACGGTACATGAAATTCTGTAAAATGTAACAAAATATCTTAAAATCGAAGTAAAAATTTTATTTCTCAATGCCCTCGAGGGCAGCATAATATCAGTTGCCGGGCTGCATGCGGCCCGCGGGCCATAGTTTGCCCTCTCTAGGTCTAGGCAATCGTTGTTAGTTACTGACTTACTCTGGCAGTCCCAACATTCGAGTCAGAAACCAAACTTTCGCTGCCTTCAAACTCTTCCTAATTTAAATATTGAGCACAACCCACTACTGGCAACGCCGATCGCATTCTGGTATGAACCTAAGGCCTATCCAAGTCAATATGGAAGCACTATACTCGAGTTTCGCCCTCATTTGAGCTCGTCAGTAGTGCATATCCCTGACCGGATCCGGAAACAGTCCCGGATCACGCGTGTGAAGCAGGTGTGTAACCATGCGGCACACACTGGACACACCAAATTATCACAACAGAACATCACAACGCTACCCATCGTAGGCTATGCTCAAGACCGCCCAATCGCCGCGACCGACGTCCGTCAATCGATGGGACCCGAACGATCAGGACTTCTCACTGGCAAGGAACACCAGGCCTCCTAGATCCAGTGAGCAATAATCAATTGATTATGTGGTTGTTTCGGGATTTGAAATTTAAATATTGAGCACAACCCACTACTGGCAACGCCGATCGCATTCTGGTATGAACCTAAGGCCTATCCAAGTCAATATGGAAGCACTATACTCGAGTTTCGCCCTCATTTGAGCTCGTCAGTAGTGCATATCCCTGACCGGATCCGGAAACAGTCCCGGATCACGCGTGTGAAGCGGGTGTGTAACCACGCGGCACACACTGGACACACCAAATTATCACAACAGAACATCACAACGCTACCCATCGTAGGCTATGCTCAAGACCGCCCAATCGCCGCGACCGACGTCCGTCAATCGATGGGACCCGAACGATCAGGACTTCTCACTGGCAAGGAACACCAGGCCTCCTAGATCCAGTGAGCAATAATCAATTGATTATGTGGTTGTTTCGGGATTTGAAATTTAAATATTGAGCACAACCCACTACTGGCAACGCCGATCGCATTCTGGTATGAACCTAAGGCCTATCCAAGTCAATATGGAAGCACTATACTCGAGTTTCGCCCTCATTTGAGCTCGTCAGTAGTGCATATCCCTGACCGGATCCGGAAACAGTCCCGGATCACGCGTGTGAAGCGGGTGTGTAACCACGCGGCACACACTGGACACACCAAATTATCACAACAGAACATCACAACGCTACCCATCGTAGGCTATGCTCAAGACCGCCCAATCGCCGCGACCGACGTCCGTCAATCGATGGGACCCGAACGATCAGGACTTCTCACTGGCAAGGAACACCAGGCCTCCTAGATCCAGTGAGCAATAATCAATTGATTATGTGGTTGTTTCGGGATTTGAAATTTAAATATTGAGCACAACCCACTACTGGCAACGCCGATCGCATTCTGGTATGAACCTAAGGCCTATCCAAGTCAATATGGAAGCACTATACTCGAGTTTCGCCCTCATTTGAGCTCGTCAGTAGTGCATATCCCTGACCGGATCCGGAAACAGTCCCGGATCACGCGTGTGAAGCGGGTGTGTAACCACGCGGCACACACTGGACACACCAAATTATCACAACAGAACATCACAACGCTACCCATCGTAGGCTATGCTCAAGACCGCCCAATCGCCGCGACCGACGTCCGTCAATCGATGGGACCCGAACGATCAGGACTTCTCACTGGCAAGGAACACCAGGCCTCCTAGATCCAGTGAGCAATAATCAATTGATTATGTGGTTGTTTCGGGATTTGAAATTTAAATATTGAGCACAACCCACTACTGGCAACGCCGATCGCATTCTGGTATGAACCTAAGGCCTATCCAAGTCAATATGGAAGCACTATACTCGAGTTTCGCCCTCATTTGAGCTCGTCAGTAGTGCATATCCCTGACCGGATCCGGAAACAGTCCCGGATCACGCGTGTGAAGCGGGTGTGTAACCACGCGGCACACACTGGACACACCAAATTATCACAACAGAACATCACAACGCTACCCATCGTAGGCTATGCTCAAGACCGCCCAATCGCCGCGACCGACGTCCGTCAATCGATGGGACCCGAACGATCAGGACTTCTCACTGGCAAGGAACACCAGGCCTCCTAGATCCAGTGAGCAATAATCAATTGATTATGTGGTTGTTTCGGGATTTGAAATTTAAATATTGAGCACAACCCACTACTGGCAACGCCGATCGCATTCTGGTATGAACCTAAGGCCTATCCAAGTCAATATGGAAGCACTATACTCGAGTTTCGCCCTCATTTGAGCTCGTCAGTAGTGCATATCCCTGACCGGATCCGGAAACAGTCCCGGATCACGCGTGTGAAGCAGGGTGTGTAACCACGCGGCACACACTGGACACACCAAATTATCACAACAGAACATCACAACGCTACCCATCGTAGGCTATGCTCAAGACCGCCCAATCGCCGCGACCGACGTCCGTCAATCGATGGGACCCGAACGATCAGGACTTCTCACTGGCAAGGAACACCAGGCCTCCTAGATCCAGTGAGCAATAATCAATTGATTATGTGGTTGTTTCGGGATTTGAAATTTAAATATTGAGCACAACCCACTACTGGCAACGCCGATCGCATTCTGGTATGAACCTAAGGCCTATCCAAGTCAATATGGAAGCACTATACTCGAGTTTCGCCCTCATTTGAGCTCGTCAGTAGTGCATATCCCTGACCGGATCCGGAAACAGTCCCGGATCACGCGTGTGAAGCGGGTGTGTAACCACGCGGCACACACTGGACACACCAAATTATCACAACAGAACATCACAACGCTACCCATCGTAGGCTATGCTCAAGACCGCCCAATCGCCGCGACCGACGTCCGTCAATCGATGGGACCCGAACGATCAGGACTTCTCACTGGCAAGGAACACCAGGCCTCCTAGATCCAGTGAGCAATAATCAATTGATTATGTGGTTGTTTCGGGATTTGAAATTTAAATATTGAGCACAACCCACTACTGGCAACGCCGATCGCATTCTGGTATGAACCTAAGGCCTATCCAAGTCAATATGGAAGCACTATACTCGAGTTTCGCCCTCATTTGAGCTCGTCAGTAGTGCATATCCCTGACCGGATCCGGAAACAGTCCCGGATCACGCGTGTGAAGCGGGTGTGTAACCACGCGGCACACACTGGACACACCAAATTATCACAACAGAACATCACAACGCTACCCATCGTAGGCTATGCTCAAGACCGCCCAATCGCCGCGACCGACGTCCGTCAATCGATGGGACCCGAACGATCAGGACTTCTCACTGGCAAGGAACACCAGGCCTCCTAGATCCAGTGAGCAATAATCAATTGATTATGTGGTTGTTTCGGGATTTGAAATTTAAATATTGAGCACAACCCACTACTGGCAACGCCGATCGCATTCTGGTATGAACCTAAGGCCTATCCAAGTCAATATGGAAGCACTATACTCGAGTTTCGCCCTCATTTGAGCTCGTCAGTAGTGCATATCCCTGACCGGATCCGGAAACAGTCCCGGATCACGCGTGTGAAGCGGGTGTGTAACCACGCGGCACACACTGGACACACCAAATTATCACAACAGAACATCACAACGCTACCCATCGTAGGCTATGCTCAAGACCGCCCAATCGCCGCGACCGACGTCCGTCAATCGATGGGACCCGAACGATCAGGACTTCTCACTGGCAAGGAACACCAGGCCTCCTAGATCCAGTGAGCAATAATCAATTGATTATGTGGTTGTTTCGGGATTTGAAATTTAAATATTGAGCACAACCCACTACTGGCAACGCCGATCGCATTCTGGTATGAACCTAAGGCCTATCCAAGTCAATATGGAAGCACTATACTCGAGTTTCGCCCTCATTTGAGCTCGTCAGTAGTGCATATCCCTGACCGGATCCGGAAACAGTCCCGGATCACGCGTGTGAAGCAGGTGTGTAACCATGCGGCACACACTGGACACACCAAATTATCACAACAGAACATCACAACGCTACCCATCGTAGGCTATGCTCAAGACCGCCCAATCGCCGCGACCGACGTCCGTCAATCGATGGGACCCGAACGATCAGGACTTCTCACTGGCAAGGAACACCAGGCCTCCTAGATCCAGTGAGCAATAATCAATTGATTATGTGGTTGTTTCGGGATTTGAAATTTAAATATTGAGCACAACCCACTACTGGCAACGCCGATCGCATTCTGGTATGAACCTAAGGCCTATCCAAGTCAATATGGAAGCACTATACTCGAGTTTCGCCCTCATTTGAGCTCGTCAGTAGTGCATATCCCTGACCGGATCCGGAAACAGTCCCGGATCACGCGTGTGAAGCGGGTGTGTAACCACGCGGCACACACTGGACACACCAAATTATCACAACAGAACATCACAACGCTACCCATCGTAGGCTATGCTCAAGACCGCCCAATCGCCGCGACCGACGTCCGTCAATCGATGGGACCCGAACGATCAGGACTTCTCACTGGCAAGGAACACCAGGCCTCCTAGATCCAGTGAGCAATAATCAATTGATTATGTGGTTGTTTCGGGATTTGAAATTTAAATATTGAGCACAACCCACTACTGGCAACGCCGATCGCATTCTGGTATGAACCTAAGGCCTATCCAAGTCAATATGGAAGCACTATACTCGAGTTTCGCCCTCATTTGAGCTCGTCAGTAGTGCATATCCCTGACCGGATCCGGAAACAGTCCCGGATCACGCGTGTGAAGCGGGTGTGTAACCACGCGGCACACACTGGACACACCAAATTATCACAACAGAACATCACAACGCTACCCATCGTAGGCTATGCTCAAGACCGCCCAATCGCCGCGACCGACGTCCGTCAATCGATGGGACCCGAACGATCAGGACTTCTCACTGGCAAGGAACACCAGGCCTCCTAGATCCAGTGAGCAATAATCAATTGATTATGTGGTTGTTTCGGGATTTGAAATTTAAATATTGAGCACAACCCACTACTGGCAACGCCGATCGCATTCTGGTATGAACCTAAGGCCTATCCAAGTCAATATGGAAGCACTATACTCGAGTTTCGCCCTCATTTGAGCTCGTCAGTAGTGCATATCCCTGACCGGATCCGGAAACAGTCCCGGATCACGCGTGTGAAGCAGGTGTGTAACCATGCGGCACACACTGGACACACCAAATTATCACAACAGAACATCACAACGCTACCCATCGTAGGCTATGCTCAAGACCGCCCAATCGCCGCGACCGACGTCCGTCAATCGATGGGACCCGAACGATCAGGACTTCTCACTGGCAAGGAACACCAGGCCTCCTAGATCCAGTGAGCAATTCTCTTGCTCTTCCTAATTTGTTTGTTTATGATTTTACATTTCAGTACCCTAGTCTGAGATTCAGCGAACGCGATTTATTAAAAAGAAGACTGTTGATATGCTGAAAAACACATTCTATTATTAGGCCTATTCTGCTCTGTACCTCTTTCATGCATCTTCAATCAGATGTTATGATTGTCCACTATGGTATCCATGGAAATGAAAAGGCAGACAAGCTGACAAAGTGTTGAGGAAACATTGAGCTGCTCTATCCATCTCATGGCTTTAGGAAAGGAAAAATAAAACACTACTCACTACTTAAACAATCTATGGGGACGAATTGGAGGAAAGACTACAGACCTGGGCACGAAAACATAAATGAGCTTGGCAGAAACGGCGTGTCCAGAATCTTCACACTCAGAACAGGACAATGTACTTATGTAGACTCAGAGCAGGCCACCACCGAGTGGCTCTCACTGACTCTGTCACTTGTAACTGCGAAACACCAAACCAAAGGAAACCCAAGGCATGTAATAAAAGACTCCATGACTTCGCCAGAGAGAGAGAGAGAGAGAGAGAGAGAGAGAGAGAGAGAGAGAGAGAGAGAGACAGAGACAGAGAGACAGAGAGAGAGAGAGAGAGAGACAGAGAGAGAGAGACAGAGAGAGTGAGACAGAGAGACAGACAGAGAGAGAGACATAGACAGAGAGAGACAGAGAGAGACACAGAGAGAGACAGAGAGAGAGACAGAGAGAGACAGAGAGAGTGACATAGAGAGAGAGACAGAGAGAGAGAGAGACAGAGAGACAGAGAGAGAGAAAGACAGAGAGAGAGACAGAGAGACAGAGAGAGAGAGAGAGACAGACAGAGACAGACAGAGACAGAGAGAGACAGAGAGACAGAGACAGAGAGAGAGAGAGACAGAGTGACAGAGAGACAGAGACAGAGAGAGAGAGAGAGAGAGAGACCCTCGGCAACAAACTCTGGGCACCAGTTAAGAGCTCAAGTGGACCTTCTTGTGCTAGACCCATGCTGGAACAGATTCACAACAAGCATTGGTCGATAAAGAAAACACGTACCTAGATATTACAATGTATTGACTTGGGGAATCATGTTTCTGTTCATGATAACATCACATTTTGGGCGTTTTTTGGGTCTATGGACGGCTCCGTGGCGATGGAGATACGGACGCAGTTCATGATCCCGCATACCGCGTTGGAAACACAGCTGCTTGTGATTTGGCAGCAGACCGCCTTGTGTTGGTTTGTTATAAAAATGGTATGGGTGACGGTCACAAACAGCCAAAAATATGCTGGAGTTGAATGCTACGTCCTGTCAAGGATATGCAACTAACTTTACCAGGAGATATCCCGCAATTCTCTCCTCCTGCATCACACCCGCAAGACCTCAGCTAGCTTACCATAATAGATCAGAGCGCTTGATCTGAAACTTCCGGTGTGCTGAAGCCCAGGTAGTGGGTTCAAGCCCCTACCTACAGCGGTTACTTGGACTAAAATGTTGACATCTTATCTTTGACTTAGGGACATCAATTACAAGTACCTCAAACGTCGGAGTGGCTTCATTTGATGGCGAGGGACACCGTTAATAGGGAAAGCTAATCCACAAACAAAAATCAGTCGTATGTGGACTACGATTGAGTTCAAAGCGAGCGAACTAACAAAATCATAAATTGTGACAACCCCCCCCCCCCCCTCCCTACAGTACACCCACTCGGGCTGTCTTCATTAACCACGTCCATAACCCACCTGCACCCACAAATATGACACATGGAGTGAATGTCACTGTTGGCGTGACGCATGCGTGGCTTGCTAGACGCATTCTCTACAGCTCTAAAGTAACAATCATGTTTCCCCGACAATAAGACCTACCCCTTTAATAATAAACCCTAGCACGATTTTTCAGGATGCGTTTAATATAAGTCCTAGTTAAGATCGTCAGCTAGAATGAGAGACTTGCCGAATGGCCAGTCGGGGTCGGGATTTGGAGAGTTATGACCACGTTCCACAAGATGACTGTATGTGAATAAATGTAGATCTTTGTATCTGAAATAAAATATATAAGGCACCCCCCCCCCCCCTTCCAATAAGCCCAAGTGCATTTGTTTAAGCTCAGATCTTTTTATTTGACGCTCGCTCGCTTTGAACTCAGTCATAGTCCATACACACTATTTATGGTAGTAATGGACTGAATTTTGCGCGTGAGTTAGCTTTCCCTATTACTAGTGTCCCCCGCCATCAGGCGAACCCATTCCGACTTCAGATGTTAAGCTAAGATTAATATAAGACCCGGTCTTATTATCGGGGAAACACGGTATTGCTTCACTTCTATCATGTCTTCATCATCCTGTGTTATAGTCGATGAGTGTGGGCAGTCCACGTTCGCCATCTCACACCATCTCCAGACTTGGGTCAAGTTTGAATCGTGTCCCTATTATGCCGCGTGTCAAAGACATCCAGGTGTTTATCTCTGCTTTCTCCGTGCTCTTTTCCAGTTTTACTAGTTGTCACAATGTTATTTCTCCTCATGTGTCTAAAATATCTTGACTGTCTTTGTTTCGTTTCATGTAGCAGATATATTTGTGGTTTTTATGTTTCGTGCAGTACTGCCTCATTCGTTTTGCTGTTCGTCCAGGTACTCTTTGCTTTTCTCACAGAAACCACATTTCCACTGCATTCGTTAATTCTCAACTTGTCTGCTTGTAGTCCACGAATCAAGAAATCACCAAACACTACCCCAGGGCCAGACAGCATTTGATATGGTGACCTACTGACGATGTCTAATGATGACATGGAAGTACTGGCAAGAGAATTCAACGCCAGCATCTAAAGTGGCCAGATCAAAGAGGAATGGCTATACAGCTACTGTTACAAATGCCAAAACTGAACGAAGACCATTCCAAGATTAGCCGCTACAGAATCATGACTATGCAGAACACTGCCGGCAAGCTACTGGAGAACATTGTAGCGCACATAGTTGCTTGTGACTTGGAGGTTACAGATGTAATACTAGAGTTATCATATTGAGTTATGGCTCTACGCGCTGACCTTTGCCCATGTTAAGGGTTTGAGATCAGAGAAGAGACATGTGCAGCCGCCATAAATTTAGATGATATATCAAGGGTTTGAGGTCAGAGAAGAGACATGTATAGCCGCCATAAATTTAGATGATATATCAAGGGTTTGAGGTCAGAGAAGAGACATGTATAGCCGCCATAAATTTAGATGATATATCAAGGGTTTGAGGTCAGAGAAGAGACATGTGCAGCCGCCATAAATTTAGATGATATATCAAGGGTTTGAGGTCAGAGAAGAGACATGTACAGCCGCCATAAATTTAGATGATATATCAAGGGTTTGAGGTCAGAGAAGAGACATGTATAGCCGCCATAAATTTAGATGATATATCAAGGGTTTGAGGTCAGAGAAGAGACATGTATAGCCGCCATAAATTTAGATGATATATCAAGGGTTTGAGGTCAGAGAAGAGATATGTATAGCCGCCATAAATTTAGATGATATATCAAGGGTTTGAGGTCAGAGAAGAGACATGTACAGCCGCCATAAACTTAGATGATATATACATGAAAGCATCCTTTGAGTTTAGTTAGTTGCGTATCCTTTACAGGATGTCACAGTCAGTACCAGCATTCTTTGCTGTTGTGATCCCTTGGTAAGTTTACGTTCAGTAGTTTGCCATTGCTGTGTTAACGACCGGAACACATACCCTTTCATAAAAAACCAACAGTTGTGAAGGATTACAAACTGCATCCGCAACCCTTTCACCACGGAGCAAACATGCTTTGACTACTTGATACAAACCCTCAGACTGGAAGCATATCCTGACCTCATGATGGATAGCTTCAGCTCTGCTCCCAAACGGTTTTTCTCCTGAATGTGTTCTCTTGTGGGTCTCCAGATGGGCAGCTCGAGTAAATGAAGCACCACAGTCATCACACTTGTAAGGTGTTTCTCCTGTATATGTTCTCATGTGGTACTTCAAACTGCCAATTCGAGTAAAAGAAGAATCACAATTGTAAGGTTGTTCTCATGTGTGTGTTCTCATGTGAGTCTTAAGACTGTCAAAACGAGCAAAAGAAACACCACAACCATCACACTTGTAAGGTTTTTCTCCTGTATGTGTTCTCTTGTGGGTCTTCAGATGGTAAGCTTGAGTAAAATAAGCACCGCAACCATCACACTTGTAAGGTTTTTCTCCTGTATGTGTTCTCTTGTGGGTCTTCAGATGGTAAGCTTGAGCAAAATAAGCACCACAATCATCACACTTGTATGGTTTTTCTCCTGTATGTGTTCTCTTGTGGGTCTTCAGATGGTAAGCTTTAGTAAAATAAGCACCACAACCATCACACTTGTAAGGTTTTTCTCCTGTATGTGTTCTCTTGTGGGTCTTCAGATTGTAAGCTTGAGCAAAATAAGCACCACAACCATCACACTTGTAAGGTTTTTCTCCTGTATGTGTTCTCATGTGAGTCTTCAGACTGCCAGCACGAGTAAAAGAAAAAACCACAATCATCACACTTGTAAGGTTTTACTCCTGTATGTGTCCTCATGTGAGTCTTCACACTGTCAAAACAAGTTAAAGAAACACCACAATCATCACACTTGTATGGTTTTTCTTCTGTGTGTGTTCTCATGTGAGTCTTCAGACTGCCAGCATGAGTAAAAGAAAAACCACAATCATCACACTTGTAAGGTTTTTCTCCTGTATGTGTTCTCTTATGTTTCTTCAAATTGCAAGCTAGAGTAAAAGCAGCACCACAAACATTACACTTGTAAGGTTTTTCTCCTGTATGTGTTCTCTTATGTTTCTTCAAATTGCCAGCTAGAGTAAAAGCAGCACCACAAACATCACACTTGTAAGGTTTGTCTCCTGTATGCGTTCTCTTGTGGTTTTTCAAACTGCAGGAGTGATTGAAAGAAGCACCACAATCATCACACTTGTAAGATGTATCTCCTGTATGTGATCTTTTATGGTCTTTCAGATTGAAAGCTTGAGTAAAAGAAGCACAGCAATCATCACACTTGTAAGGTTTCTCTTCTGTATGTGTTCTCTTATGTTTCTTCAGATTGCCAGCTATACTAAAAGAAGCACCACAATCATCACACTTGTAAGGTGTCTCTAGTGTATGTATTCTTTTGTGATTCATGTCCTTTTCGCACTCTAGATGTTCATCTTGAATCAAAAGACCATCCCATTCATTGCATTTGTTTGGCATCTTTTCAGTATGTGTTCTCTTATATCTGTCTACACAAACATATGAACTAGAAACATCAGACATATCTCCTGTGTGAGCTCTTTGAGAGCTATAACTGACATAATTAAAAATGTCATCAATAGACTGTGAAAAGCTCTGTGTATAATTTTCTTGTGTTTCCTTATTTTGCTGCTGACAATTCTCAATAGCCAGAGACAGTTTATTGTTTGTATCAATTGCAGAAGACACACTTTCTGATATTTGACAACACTTTTCATGTTTTACTGATACCTTACAACTGTCCTCAACTATTACTGATTCTGAATTGCTGTGTTCTGTCATTTCTTGAATGATGCTACCCCCAGTTATGTCTACCATTGTACTGAATCTGTGACTCCTGTCCTCACACAGAACATATGATAATTCTTGTTTCACAACCTTCATGTCTATGCTGTCATATGTCCACTTTTGTGAATGCTCTTGTTTGGAGTGGGAAGGACTCCTTGGAGACCAAGAGTGTATTTCTGAAACACAACAAAGTAAATAATTAATATTCTCATGAATATACCAGGTATTGATTATCAACAGATGTGTATGTGTAATCAAGTAGGTACACATTGCGGTTATAGACAATGAATTTTGAGTAAACAAAAGATGAAGAAAAAGAATGATTAATGTGCTCAAGTATGATCTACACTGATGTATGATCTAAATGCATGATGATATAAGCTGATGTATGATTCAAACTGATGTATGATTTAAGGTCATGATGATATAGGCTGAAGTATGATACAGGTTGATGCATGATCCAGGCCGTTGTATGGTCTAGGCTATTGTATGACCTACGCTGATGTGTGATCTAAGTTCATGATGATATAAGCTGATGTGTGATCTAAGTTCATGATGATATAAGCTGATGTGTGATCTAAGTTCATGATGATATAAGCTGATGTATGATCTTGGCTCTTGGCTGCTCCCGTGTGTTGCCGGGGCCCATAAGGGAAGCAAAGAATAGCAACACTGTAGCCAACCACGCATGTCGTAAGAGGCGACTAAGGAGGCTTGATGGTTCCGTCGCCCTGCTACTGAGTGAGTGCGTGGCGCGACACTGTGAGCTGTGAGTTTCGTGTGGAGTGCTTTTGAATCTGCCCAAGTTTTTATTTTTGGAATGTGACTGCATGTTCGGAGCGATGACAGGTGGCTATGTCCCAGAGTTTACCAGTTTTTGCCTTATGCAGAAATGCGTGGCTGCTGGGCTTCTGGTTGACTGCCACTGCCGTCGGTGATGAACTGTATGTTCGTGGACTGTGTAGGTGAACATCTAGGAAACATCCAGATAGGAAAATGACTGCCGATTCCATCAGAGATGAATTGGGTGTTTCGTGGGGGACTGGTGTGTTGACATTCTGGCGGCGGCATTATGCACAGTGTATCTGTGCGGGCTGTTGTTTGTCGAGACTCCTGTCTTTTCCACTTTTCACATTGGGCAGTGGGGAGCGTTTTGTGTGATATTCACTGGCACAGGAACGGAGCATAATGGGGACGACCCGTTGCTGTGAAGTTGGAACTGCGACTAACTAACTAACTAATGATCTTGGCTGATTTATGATATAAGCTGATATATGATATAAGCTGATGTATGATCCTAGCTGATATAAGATCTAAGTTTATGATGACATAAGCTGATGTATAATCTAGGCGGTTGTATTATCTAGGCTGTTGTATGATCTAAGTTCAGTGTGACAAGCTTGAGAAACTGTCAAAGTACAGTGCGAGGCTGCAGGTGTGGAGTCAAGGAGTTTAATCAAAACGTCCAGCAAACGGGTTAGTCCCAGGACAGTAGGATCGTATTGCAAGGGCATGTCAATATAAATCAGCGGCAAGCAGGTAGAATGTGTGACACTTTGGAAAATCCAACATGTAGTGTAGGGAAGAGTCGTGAGAATCCTTAGTTAACTGGTCAAGAGTTAATTGGATTCTAACGTGGGTAACTAACTGTTCAAATATATAGAGAGAGGAGAGTCTGATCGGGGCAGTGAGTCTCTGGAAAGTTAGGGAAACGACGCTTAGAAAACATTATTAGACATTATTATGCAATTGATAAAAGTAAAATCACTTAATTATTATATATGTGTATCTAACACTAGAATCAACGACATAGTCATCTCATCATAAGTAATTTATTTGGCAAAAAGGATGGTCAACATCCACAAAAGGAAATGTAGAAGCCACTTTCAACCACGTGACCAGTCTCGAGCACATGTCTCCCGACCGATGAAGCCGGACTGTTCCGGTGTGTCGGCCTGCCTAGGCTACCATCTTCTGTGTGTAGTATCTTGTCCAACCAATTCGGAATATGTTCCGAAACCCTGCAATGTAACTGTCGCCCAGTTCTGCCTATGTAGATGGCCTCGCATCTGCATGTAAATTGGTAAATACAATTTGATTTGGCGTACAAAGCTACAGGTTCTTTTACTGCTGGGACTGGGATCGGTGTGTTTCTGTACCTGATGACTAGAGCTGCTGCACAGAATGTTCGCTCGACTGCTGTGGTGAGCCGGTCCCGCAGACGTTGCATTACGTCATCTCCTCGGAAGTTTAGTGCCATGAGTTAACTGGAAAGTCAACGTCAAAGCTTTGGCTCAACAACAGTTAAAGTTTCACATCAAACTTTGCAAATGAAATGCGAAGAATCAACCGACGCCATTCCGATAGTGAAAGTACTTACACACACGTTTATTTGTGGTGCTAGATCAATACAGTGGTCGTCCAGACCGTAAAGTTCCCTTTTAACACAGGGATGGCATTACACAATATCTGCAAACTATATCCACGTATTATCTGACTTTACCTCGGATCGCCGTTTATCCCGCCATTCTCATCTGAAACATTGTCTAGGTATTCCGTGCCCACGGGTCTTCTAATCGATATTGACAATCTTCTCGTCTCCACCTGATAATCCTTACAACCAAAATCTCTGAACGCCCACGGCTCCACGAAATATGTCGCGCCTCAGCCGAATCACACAAGGTCCTCTCCGTTGTCCTTCTCTGTTGTCGTCTGACGTCACTGTCCTTTGTTTTGTTTACCAACCGTTTCTTAGTTTCTTGTGGGGTTTTCCTTATATGATTTTCTACCGCCTTTTCCGATGACGTCATTATGTCTAAACGCAATGTGGCAGTATGCCCCCCTCCCTTTTAAAATGATGTAATCATTTTTTTTACATCAAGAGAATTAACCTGACACATAGCAGTGCAGACACAATGACTTTTATGGGACTAGCAAGATGCTATGGACACCTATCGATTACCCACAAAATAATTAAAAAAAATTAATATATAATGTAATGTTCCTCTTACCGAACACAGGTATTTTCAGAATAATACATTATGAATTACTTTCACTGATTTCTGAAATGTGCCACATGGCGTTTAGACAGAATGACGTCATCGGAAAAGGCGGTAGAAAATCATATAGGGAAAACACCACAAGAAACTAAGGAAACTTAGAAACAGGGTGACGTCAGACGACAATAGAGAAGAACAACGGAGAGGACCTTGTGTGATTCGGCTGAGGCGCGACATATTTCGTGGAGCCGTGGGCGTTCAGAGATTTTGGTTGTAAGGATTATCAGGTGGAGGATGTCTGACGAGAAGACTGTCAATATCGATTAGAAGACCAGTGGGCACGGAATACCTAGACAATGTTTCAGATGAGAATGGCGGGATAAACGGCGATCCGAGGTAAAGTCAGATAATAAGTGGATATAGTTTGCAGATATTGTGTAATGCCATCCCTGTGTTAAAAGGGAACTTTACGGTCTGGACGACCACTGTATTGATCTATCACCACAAATAAACGTGTGTGTAAGTACTTTCACTATCGGAATGGCGTCGGTTGATTCTTCGCATTTCATTTGCAAAGTTTGATGTGAAACTTTAACTGTTGTTGAGCCAAAGCTTTGACGTTGACTTTCCAGTTAATTGTTACGGGAGTAGTTGACACATGGCAGATGTGGGAGCATCGATCAGGAGCTAAAGATATTGATTATCAAGTAAATTATTGTCAAGATAGCCCCTACCAAAATAGTCGAAAGTAAAGATGAATGCACACCATAACTCAAAGTAACGCACGGTGCAACACGGGAACTGAAAGAGCGCAGGAAGAGGCGGTGGTCAAAATGTCGGCACAAACAGTGGAACATTTCAGAAATCAGTGAAAGTAATTCATAATGTATTATTCTGAAAATACCTGCGTTCGGTAAGAAGAACATTAGATTATATATTAATATACCGTTGTATCGGACACATACAAGAGAGCTGACGTGCCTAAAAATGTACGAACGCCAGAATATTTACGGCGATAGTTGCACGTCACAGAAAGAACACACTATACTACACGCACCATTTGTAGCATACTGAAGAACACAACACGGTATTAACGAAGAAACGATGATGAAAACATTGCAACCTACAAACATTGAAGATTATACACACATTGAGTTATTTGTATGAACTAGGTACACAGTTGACACGACACACCGGACACTTGAACATATTTGATACGCAACTGTCAACGAAGAAAATGACACCAAACATGATGATACTTGCTGCCGACACTCTATCATAAATTTATTATCGGCGCAAAGGACATTCGTTACTAACGCGATTTGTTATACAATTCTCTGAACACTTACACTTGCGGACATCAAAACCCCAGTCACAAAAGTATTTATTTGTATACATTGTTCATATCATGGATTCGTGTCTGCCACCAACTCTGCATCATTACTATATGGACATAAGACATATTATTTACACGTTGAACATGTGTGTTGGAGGAAATCTGGAGATGAACTGCACACGTTGAACTGTCCCTTCCACACCGTTGTGTCCCTCCACACAATCCACTCAGGACATTTTCCCTCACCGACACTTCCCTCCACAAGATTCCCTCACGTCATTTTCACTATGTTACCACTTGCTACACGTGACATTTATGATGCCATTAGCTGGAAAGTAAACATGCTCATGGATCTTAATGTTACACATTGCGCCGCCATACCAAGTGATTCAGCGTTGTTCCTGTATTAACAATCTTCACTGGGACACCGTTGCTGTCTTTTACAGACATTGAAGCAGCAATTCGTTCTTCTCACGGTGCCATTTCATTATATTATTAGACTGACACCTCACTTGCATATAATCAACACACACGAGTTTTCTGCACAGAATGTCGGATTTGTCAACGTCAACGCTTCACACTGGACACTGTCTGACTTTACACGGATACACTGCACACGTCATCACGGACAAATTGTAGAACATAGAGGACAGTACTTACAACATTATTCACGCACAGGACATTAACGCACATGTATACGAGGACGTACGATTCTGAAATCGCTGAAGATGTCGTTACATTGGAAGAACGCAACTCGGCCATTCGAGACCGAACACTAATTACTTAAGTCAACATTTACGGACAACCGTAACGCCTGGACACAACGCCAACAAGGCCAGTATGATGATGTGTTGTTGGTCAGTGTGTCATTGTTGGTGAATGAGGTGCCTGTTATTTAACCATAACGTGTCAACACCTAATTTTTGTTTTGTGATAGGTCAGTAGTATGTAATGTGGGATCTAAATCGAATTATGTGAAAGTCTCATTATTATTTTTTTTTTAACGGAAACATGTTTTCACGTCACTCATTAATCGTCGTTTGTGATTGTTAATTGTCCTATGTCATATATATTCTTTATACTGAATATATTTCTTATACTATTTTCTGTCGTTTACATATAGTAACACTTAGGACATTTTTATCACATTAAGATTGCTGAATTTCTGTTGCTGAATTATTGTTGAGTTGAAGTTGACAGTTTGTTCAACATTTGTTATATTGTTTACTCTCGATTGACCGTACTTCCATATTGTCGATTTCTTTTGCATTTTTGCACTTTTCTATCTTATATTTCAGCTAGATAATTATTGCACAGGTAGGACAAGATGACGTCGATATTTCAAGACTACATGAAGATAGGTAAGACGTTGGGTTTAACCGGTTTAAGGCTCAGGAATTATACAATACAGAAAACTGAAAAATTAGAGGGGGTTGTAAAGGAGCAAAGAAGGAAACATGGACGGATATATGAAAATAATACAATGTTCATCATCGACGATGACGAAAACATAGAGACACTCACAAGTACCCGAACCCAAACAACGCATAAAGAAGAAGAAAACACGCAATTTGAACTAGGTACATCAACTGTTAACGAATATCAGATAACACAAATGGATGATAACGCAACAGACAAGAATGGGGTACACCTGGATATTCAAGAGGTAAACAAACAGTCTTCATCAAATAACTCTGTATCTGAAAACATAAGTTATGATCAGAAACAAAGCAAACGAGATTATTTGTCGTTAAATGACATATTTTTGAAACATTCAAAAAAGAGACCAAAAGTTACACGCACTGGTGGTTACACGCAAAAGCTACATGCACAACAAGCACAACCTATTGAACAATCAAAATTGAGTCTTATAACCATGTTTATGGCTCACATCATAACTTTGACAAAGACATACAGTTCACAGGTTGAATGCGTCATCATGAACAATTATACTCGAACGAAGATATATGCAATTGATGTCAGTAAAAACATGTACGCACAAGCGAGGAAACATGGTGTAAACGGGTTCATTCGAACAAAAAGGCGTGTCATGAACATACGCACAGAAGTCAAGAAGTGTGTCATAAACATACATACAGAAGTCATCAGGTGTATTACACACATGCACGCTGAAATTAAAAAGTTTGTCACAGACATGTATTCACAATCAAGGAAATACATTACTTGCGGCATTGCAACTATCCATTCACAACTTAAAAGAAGCTACACACTGATAGATTGGTTAATAGAAACCAAGAAATACACTACAAACATTTGTACGCAAATTAAAACAAAAGTTATAAACTGTGGCGTACAGGTAAAGATGTACTTTACGAACTTGATAGGTAAATGCAGAGAACACTACAAACGACAAACTACACTTGTTTCTACTTATTGTAGTTATGCTTACTTGTCTTACTTCTGGTACACATTTACCAAACGTACGTCATTACAGCGTATACATTACAAAAGATACACAAGACTGAAAACAATAACATTGTTCCAATCAACAAAATTACAATGTACAAATATTGGCATGCGTGCAGAAGAAAGATTCTATAGGTTTGAAACAAAGAAAGAGAGAAAGAAATAGAATGAAAGGAAGAATAAAAGAAAAGAATAAAGAAAAATAAAATGGGATGAAAGTGTTAGTTTCATATCAACACATAGTACACTACAGACACATTAGGGTCTTTTACTTAGTTGTGTTAGGTGTCACTGTTATAAAATTGTAATTGTCAGAAATGTTCTCATTATCTCATATTCCAGTTCTCTATTGTCTGACAGTTATTATCAAGTATACTTATAATAGAGAGCAATATTATTTTGTCTCAATATTTTTTGTGTTGTATCAGAAGAATACAGTATATTTATGATTTGTTATCTTAGAAATCTTGAATCTTTGAGATATGATTCTGCACAAAACTGTAGGATCTACAAGTCAATCATAATCTTGCCGATATTCTAAGTCGACTATAAATATAAATATTTTATTCAATTTTAGTTTATTATAGTTGTTTGTTCATAGAGTGTTAGAAAATTGTGGAAATATGTGTTAGATAGCACCGAATTTATTGGCAATACACACACAGATCAACAATTACATAATCATTGTTAATGCAAATAGATAGTTTAGGTAGTTGGATACTTCTGTCGATCTGTGATTTTGACAGGATGATAAGAAATATACGTGGGGAGGAACCGACGAGGCATGGAGAACTTTAACCTGTGTAGCCTTTCTCCTGTGTCGGGTTTTCGCTTGGATAGTTTGTGAAGATGTGACTTTAAAGAAGAACTGGTGAACACGTATTGTGCTATGACAAGTTGAACTTAATGGACATTTTATAAAATTATTATATGTAGTATGTGTATATAGAGTTAATTTAATGCATTGTGATAAGGATTGATTAGTTAACGTAGTTAGATTAAATACTATGTTAGTATGATTGTATTTTAAGAATTGATCGTTAGTTATTATTACTTAAATATCCAGATGATGGGTCATAGGTTTTCAATTTTATTGTGATCGCCATTTCCAAGTATAGACACCACTACACATTTCATTATGAAATACGCCGTTAGATGATATTGTCACTCGGTCATTATTGCCACACCTACACAAAGAGTTTATGATGACGTCTCTAAAGAGCATTTACCTCGATTACGCTTAAAATTATGACGTCATAATACTGGTACCTCACCTACCCGTTTGATGAGATTAAGATTCACGACATAGCAGTCGAGATAATTGCACAGATGGTTACAAGACAATAGTAAATGCAACTGGTACCTGTTTATTCCACACGTCCCCTTACTCCAGGTTTTGACCTAGAGAAGGACGCTTGTCCTAAGGGACAAATGAGGGACTGATCTTTCTGATTAGTTAGTACAGCCTCCCCATGGGCTGTATACACGACATCTACCGTTGGTGTGTAGATTGGAGGGCGTGCCTGTTATATATAAATTTTATTTTGTGGGTAATCGATAGGTGTCAATAGCATCTTGCTAGTCCGATAAACGTCATTGTGTCTACACTGCTATGTGTCAGGTTAATTCTCTTGATGAAAAAAAAATGATTTCATCATTTTAAAAGGGAGGGGGAATACTGCCACATGGCGTTTAGACAGAATGACGTCATCGGAAAAGGCGGTAGAAAATAATATAGGGAAAACACCACAAGAAACTAAGGAAACTTAGAAACAGGGTGACGTCAGACGACAACAGAGAAGGACAACGGAGAGGACCTTGTGGGCGTTCCACTAAAACCGATCCTTTCCATGGTTAACTCGGCACAACACCGAATGGCGAGATGGCTAGCTGAAATTTTAAAGCCAGTACGACAGTCCTTCGATCCAAGAACACTCAGGGATACATTCGAACTGGTGGAATTATTGGATACTATGGACATAAACAACAAACACATGGCATGCATGGATATTGCCTCTTTATTCACCAACGTTCCATTAGATGAGACCGTGAATATAATAAGCGAACGCATTAGAGACACACAACTAAAACTAGGCATACCATCAGCTATTCTAGAGGGGCTATTAAAATTATGTACTGCCAACATACAATTCAACTTTCTAAACAAGTCATATCGCAAAATTGACGGAGTGGCCATGGGGAGCCTACTTGGACCTATTCTAGCGGACATCTTCATGGCACACTTAGAAGAAAAGAGATCCTCAGAAATCATAACTTGGCCTTTTACCGTCGTTACGTGGACGATATACTAATTATCACCACAGACGAGCTACAAGCAACGTCGTTCCAGGCCACAATGAACGAGACACATATAAACATCTTTTTATATATGGAACACGAACACAACGAAGCGTTGCCATTTCTAGATATCCTAATGAGACGTAGAGCAGACGGCACAATTCAAAGATCGGTGTGCCGCAAAGAAACATGGACTGGCCAATACTAAAATTTTCAGAGTTTGCACCTGTCCAGTACAAACGGGGCTTAGTACGGAGCCTGCTTGACCGTGCTAGGAAGATATGCACCCAGGACACACTGACAGAGGAATTTAAAACTCTGAAGAATGCCTTAAACCTGAATGGGTACTCCACAGGATTTATAAAGCGCCACTGCCAACAGCCCAAACCGAAATCAGAAGTAACTACAGTCCCTAAACTCAAGGTATTCATCCAGCTAACCTTCCGAGGAGATGACGTAATGCAACGTCTGCGGGACCGGCTCACCACAGCAGTCGAGCGAACATTCTGTGCAGCAGCTCTAGTCATCAGGTACAGAAACACACCGATCCCAGTCCCAGCAGTAAAAGAACCTGTAGCTTTGTACGCCAAATCAAATTGTATTTACCAATTTACATGCAGATGCGAGGCCATCTACATAGGCAGAACTGAGCGACAGTTACATTGCAGGGTTTCGGAACATATTCCGAATTGGTTGGACAAGATACTACACACAGAAGATGGTAGCCTAGGCAGGCCGACACACCGGAACAGTCCGGCTTCATCGGTCGGGAGACATGTGCTCGAGAGCTGGTCACGTGGTTGAAAGAGACAGTGCCTTACGTGTGTTGTTCAACACACAAAGTAGTCGATTGTTAAAGTTTGCTGAAGCTATACTAATCAACCTTCGTAAGCCGTCCTTGTGCAAGCAGAAAGACATGTTAGTCAGTTTAAAATTACCGTGGTAGACAATTGACATTACTGTGCGAACATGTGTATATTTCAGTTTGAAGGATTTATCTAATTAATTCACGTAAGTTGTGTGATTTCTGCAGTATGTACCTGACGAGATGCAGCGAAATATGCCAAGTAATAAATCGTGCAATCTATTGTTTGTGTCTTCGTTATTCAAATTCATCACGGGAAAACATTGTTTTGTATTTACATAAATACCTACACGAATTCACCCACACATCGCTATCCATATATAAGTACCATACATGTTAGCCTTTTGTATTCTACAACAATGTTTATGTTCGTGCTGGGGAATCGTGTTGAATTTAGGCAAAGGGCAAAATGCTGAACGCAAAATTGCCTAGTGACCACCAGCCACTACACGGTCTTACAGCGGACACGCAGCCAGTTTTCACGAAGCCTTTGTGTGCCTAGGCCAGAGGAGCTATATATCTCTCTTTAAAGTTGTTTGGGGGGAGGCGAGGGTGGATCTGTGATTCAACGCACCCTGGGGAAGAATTGCGGCGTGTACTATCTGCGCTCTCCAATGTTTGTTACTATCTAGTGAGAAGTGAATCCTGAATTATGTATCTCTGTATTTATTGCAATCCCAAAGAAATTAGGAACCTTGGAATGTGATAAACATAGAACAATTAGTATAATGAGTCACATCACAAAGATTTTGGTAAGAATTATCATGCAAAGAGTGAGGAAGAAGATACAAACTGAAATAGGGGAAGAACAATGCTGGTTTGTAGAAGGAAAGGGTACAGTAAATGCTGTGTATATGCTGCGAACAGTTATTGAGCGTGCTATAGAAATAAACAAGGATATACATCTTTGCTTTATTGACTATACAAAGGCTTTTGATAGAGTTAGACATGTCAACATGGTGGATATGCTTGCAGATCTACAAATTGATGGGAAAGACATTAGACTTATAAAAACATATATTGGAAACATTAGATATGCAGCCTATATGATCCGCATGGTTTGCTCAGTTATTAATTAATATATCAGGGATTAATGACTTAAAAGGCGGTGCTGGTTTTTTTCGAAAAAGGTATAGAGACCGGTCGTTCAGAAAGCAATGGCAAACTACTGAACGTAACACTTGCCTAGTACATCAACAGCAGCTGAAAATGCTGGTGTTGACTGCAACGTCCCGTAAGGGATACGCAACAAAATTTTTAAAAATGACTTAAAACATTAATTTACGGCCATTTTGAACCTCTTAATCAGGTCGGAACATATAAGATTACAGCGGCAATATGAACTTTATATTCTGCTGCATTCATCCATCATGTGCCATGCCGTTTAAAGTAGACGGCCATGATTCGCCACTTCACTCGATCACCAGAGTCGTGGATGAGCTCAATGTTCTTGTCTCAACCATGCCACGTGGTCAAGCCATCCAGGTATTTACTTCTCTGTCTTCCTCTTGTTCTCTTCCTCTCAATCTTGCCAGTTGTTATCAAGTTCTCCAACTTTTTCCCTCTGATAATGTGACCAAGAACTTTTGACTGCCTACGCATAACTTCTCTATTCAGTGGACGATTTTGATTTGATTCTTGTAGGACTTGGTCATTGGTTTTTCTTTCTATCAATGGTATTCTTTGCAGTTTCCTTAGAAAGAACTTTTTTATACATCCATTAGATGTTTTTCTGCTTGTCTGCTCATTGTCCAATGTGGCACCTAACGCCCTTTTCGTTGCAATTGACATATGTTTATTTTGTCGGTATTTTTATCACCTTGCAAAAGGCTACCTTCGCTATGGCGATTCTTGTTCTAATCTCTTCAAGGCATCTCCCATCAGATGATATGACTGTTCCGAAATACCGATTCACTTGTTTAAAAATATTCACATTTACTTGTATGTTACATTGTGGTACTTCCTTCTTCCTAGTGATGACGATAATTTGTATTTTCTTACAATTTAATGCTAACCACAGTTGTTCACTGTGTGCAACAACCGCATCTACTAGATGTTGCAGATCCTGCTCATTGTTTGCAATCAATACTGTATCATCCGCAAATCTAATGTTATTGATGATACGTCCCCCAATGATGACTCCTTTCCTATCTTCTACATTTTTGAAACTATTTTCCCTGTACAGGGAAAAAAGTTCTGGAGACATTACACATCCCTGTCTCACACCTCTCTTAATAGGCTGATATTGACCTACTTCATTATCAATTCCTCATGGCAGCTTGTTGTTTCCAATATATGTTTTTACAAGTCTAAGGTCTTTCTCATCAAATTGTAGATCTGCAAGCATCTTTATCATATTGGCATGTCTTACTGTATCGAAAGCCTTTGGGTAGTCAATAAAGTATAGATGTGGGTTTTTGTGTACTTCTACAGGACGTTCAATTAATGTTCTCAGAATATATGTAGCATTTATTGAACCCTTGCCTTCTACAAACCCACATTGTTCTTCTTATATTTCTGTCATCATCATCATCATCATCATCATCATCATCATCATCATCATCATCATCATCATCATCATCATCTTCGTCGTCGTCATCATCATCATCATCATCATCATCATCATCATCATCATCTTCCACTTCTGCCGCCAAGCGTCGTGGGAGGGAATTATTTGTCTTCCAGCGCCCGGTGGGCGGCACTGGATAGTGTCATTCCGTGTGATTGTACAATGTCTTTGATGTCGTCAATCCATTTTCTTCTTGGACGTCCTCTTGGTCTCGTCGCAGATGATCTTTGATGTAAGGCCAGTGATTGTAGTTGATGGGGTTGCATTCTAACGACATGGCCAAACAACTTGATCTTCTGTTCTTCAATAAATGTGGCACAAGGTGTTGATCCCACTGTCTGTCTGATAACAGTGTCTGTCTGTTAAGTTGGCAGCTCTCCTCAACATCTCACATCGCAGGCGTTGATTTTGCGAAAGTGTGATTTGGATAAAGTCCATGTTTGAGATTGGTAGCATGGGGTTGGTGTGAATATGTTGTTTATTATCTGTCGTTTTGCGGACGTGGGTATATTTGGATATTTCAGTAAGGGTGGAACTGCAAGAAAGCAGACTGGGCAATGTACAAGCATCGCACCAGCATACTGGTTAGAAACCTGAACACTGAGAAAGACATAAATAAAGTAGTTGAAGATTTTGGGAAATGCATACTACAGGCAGCGCGAGAAACAGTACCAAGAAGAGCCCGTAAACATTATAAACGCTACTGGAGTAGTGAACTGGAACAGTTGCATAATGATGTGGAAGTATGTAGAAAGCAAGCAGAGGCCATACCCAGCCAAGAGCACCACAAAAAATACCAGCACGCAAAAGCCAAATTTAAAAAGGCCCAGCTGCAGGCTAGACGGAAAAGCTGGCAAAAGAAAACAGTCACTGAACTTTGACAGAGATACAAGGAAGTTGTGGAAGGTAATAAAACAGATTAACGACGAGAGCACAGGGAGAAACTAAAAGATTGCACTACATAAAGACAGAAACATCTTAACAGGAAAGCAGGCAGCTGACAATTTTTCGGACTCATTAGCACAAGAAAACAATATCGAAATTAGTCCAGAGAAACAAAAGGAGATTCGAAAGAACTGGCAACATACAGGACAGAAGGAAATAGTACATGAGGTTACTGAGGCACCTATCACAGTCAGTGAACTGGACTAGCCATATCAAAACTGAGAATGAGAAAGTCACCAGGAGCTGATGGTATCTCCAATAAAATTATTAGGAACCTAGGAACAGAGGCCAAAGCAAAGCTGTTGCAGATCTTCAATAACAGTTGGACCTTAGGCAGTGTTCCACAAGCCTGGAGAGAAGCAATCATGATACCCCTCCTAAAATCAGGGTAGCCTGCAGCTACAGACCGATTAGCCTCACCAGCTGTCTCTGCAAAACAATGGAGCGCATCATCAATCACAGACTGTAGTGGTACATTGAAAGTGAAAACATCCTTGTGCCACAGCAGGCTGGCTTTAGGCAGTGCTACTCTACGGAAGATCAGACAACCTACCTCTCTCAAGAAATTGAGGATGCATTCCAAGAAAAGAAGCTGGTGCTTGCGGCATGGATAGATCTGAAGAAAGCCTTTGACAAAGTCTGGTAAGAAGATCTGCTGAAGAAACTGAGAAACTGTAAAATTAATGGAAGAATGAACAAATGGGTGAAAGCATACTTGCATAACAGAAGAGCCCGACTACAGACAGACGGTCTCAAGAGCAAGAAAGTACTATTGCGTCACGGTGTTCCCCAGGTCGGAGTCTTGTCCTCCACACTTTTTCTAATCTTCATCAATGATCTTGTTGTTAATCCACCGCATGGAATTAAAGCAGCAATGTACGCCGATAACCTGGTTTTATGGAGCACAAATGAACATGTATCAGTGGCAACCATATCGCTACAGAGAGCTGTAGATACATTTGTTACATGGGTGGATAGATGGTGTGTCAGCATAAACACTGACAAGTGCAGCACCATTCTATTTACCCTCTCTCGGAAACAAAAGGCAGGGATCATCCAGATAAATGGAACACCTCTAAGAGAAGATAAAGAACCAACATACCTTGGAGTAACATTTGATGACAGGCTGACATAAAAAAAGCAATAGCAAAAGCCAGAAGGAAAATAGCCATCCTGAAAAGCTAAGTGGAACCACATGGGGGAAATAATTAGCAAAATTTATCAACAGAGCATACGACCACACCTGGAATATGGGTCAGCTGCCTGGTGTTCAGCATAAAAAACCACACTACAAGAGCTGGACAAGGTGCAAAATCAAGCTCTTAGAGTCATCAAAGGACGGATGAGATTAACCCCGATAGTAGCAATGGAGAAAATAGGGAGGACACAAGCACTGAGAGAGCGCAGGGATACACAAATACTTATACAAGCAGAATAGCTCCTCGGCTTGCCAGGCCACCCTATGAAAAACAGATTTGAAAACTTAGCTATGAGGCGGTTGATAAGAAGTAGTTTTATCCACCACGCCAAACAACTCTGCAGAAAAACCACCGATCTGCCCACAGTTGGTATCCCTCTGACAACTATTCCAGAGCGAACTCCATGGAAAGATGAACATAACATAAGCTATCACTACAAATCCAAACACAAGTGAGAGGAATATTTGAAAGGAAGAACAGAACAGTGCACAGCACAGAACAGCCACTCTCATCTTCCTTGATGAAGAATACCCGTGTTCTGTTGTTTGTCCATCAAGAATGATGATGACCATTCATTTCATCCAGTGGGGTTGAAGGTATGGAGCCGTGGGTTCTAAGATGGCTGATAAGGCCTATTTTGGCTCGAAATGTTCTTTGACAATGTGGGCCCAATTGTTAAGGGAATATGGTTTACTCTTTTAGCTTTCCTTGTTTTATCTTTATTTGTATGTCAACCGCAGTTAGGTTACCCACCAACCGCGGCTAGCTGGTTAGGTAGTGATGAAGCAGACAATGTTTAGGGCACCTTTTCTAACCCCTTCCTCATGCTATGGAGGTGAGCAGTGTGTTCCTATAGAGGACTGCTCAGTCGCTCAGGGGGATGCCGAATTCCACTGCTGCTCCGGTCAGTAGAAGACGACCATATGGCCTGAGCCGCCTGTGTGCAGGTCTGCGACTACGGCTGCCAGCGTACCCACGCCTGCCGCTTCGCCGCTCGCCCATCGCCACAGGGCTTGAAGGTGATAAATGACGTTGGATGAAGAATGACTTGCGCGATGACTTGGATTAAAGTGAGGAAGAGTTGCGCAATTCGTCGACCTCACTCTCTCGCCTGAGTCCATCTGAGTCCAGTGGCAAGACAAGTCGAGACGACTGGAGACGAATACAGGTGCAGTGGATGACCAGGGCGCTCTACGTGCCTTGCCGTGCTCATTACGTTCCACAACGCTTTGCAGGTAAACGCCGTCTTGCCCGTTGAATCAGGAATGATTTCTTCCGCGCAGTCTGCCGAATCCTGTCTTCACATGCTGGGTAGCATACCCTAGTTTACCTCTTGGTTTGACACCAAATCGGATACCCATGCCTGGTTTAGCCAGCCTCTCACAGCTGTTGCCCGGGGGGTGGCCGCTGTCGCATGCTGACAGCTACTAGGAGCCACAGGCACGAGCTGGGTGTCAGGCTTGGACCAGTGGGGGATGGGTCCTGAAAAAGGACATGAGAGTCATCCTTACCAAAGGTGCTACCAATACCTGACACCCCGTACCCCCAAAAGAAGAATACCCACAGGACTTCTGGATCCGAGTCTACACAGATGGGTCAGTACAACATGATGTTCGACATGGAGCAGCGGGAGTGTTCATAGAATACCGAAATAATACTAGGGACACGGCCAGAATAACAACAAGAAAGTATTGGCATAATTATGATGCTGAGATTGAGGCAATCAAGATAGCAACAGAGAAATTACTAAATACCAGCCATGGTACACAACCTGTGGTGTTATTGACAGATGTAAAATCAGTACTCGAGGCGCTCCTGTCTGGGAAATTGCCAGTTCTAAGAACACTACTTTTTTTAACTTAGCTGTCAGCATAAGGTCACCATACAGTGGATACCATTCCACTGTGGAGTACCCGGAAACGACAGAGCTGATCGATTGGCTAAGGAAGGAGCAAAAAAAGAACAGCCTGATGTGCCCATTACATACCACCAAAAGAAAAGAATTATCAAATCAGTCAGATGGCCACCAAATCCTATTCAAGACGACGACCACGTTATGGACAGACCAGAACAGGTCATTATTCTGCGCCCCAGAACAGGACACAATAGATTACGCAACCACATGTATACAAAATTCAAGATTGGTGACTCAGCCATGTGCACATGTGGATTGGCGTCGCAGACTGCAGAGCACATACTCCAATACTGCCCAAACTACAACATACCCAGGCTTACCTTCTGGTCTAGAGAGACAACAATGGAAGATAAACTCTAAGGACCGCTGAGTGAACTAAAAAAGACTGTTAGATTCATACAGGAGACAACATTGCAGTTGTAGATGTATTTCAAGCGAACGAAAGAAGAAGAAGAAGAAGAAGAAGAAGAAGAAGAAGAAGAAGAAGAAGAAGAAGAAGAAGAAGAAGGATGATAGTTGATATTTCTATAGCCATTATAATTGCTACCTCTGGCTGTTTTTTCTCTCCTCCAGAGTGGATAATGCCCTCTGGTCTCAGATATACCTTTGGGGGGGGGGGGGGGGGGGGGGGGGGGTTTATTCATATCCTTTACCGGATATCGCTGTCAACATCAGCATCTTTCAGCTGATTGTTGATTTCTTGGCAAGATTACGCTCAGTAGTTTGCCATTACTTTCTGAGCGACCGGCTCACATACCCCCGTAAGTTACAGACGCGGAGAGAACCGCTACCAATTCTCGCGCACGTCACGTTACTCACGAGAGTATACGGGTTTACGGCGGAAGTCGTGTAACACCTAGACCAGGGAGACGGGCCAGATATACTTAATATGTGAACATTCAGTCTTCTAATTTCTTTCGTAATGTTATCAATGTTCGAGACGTGTGTGGTTAATTTCCTTTTAATTTTATGTGGCCCTAGGAGGCCAATAAAAAATTGTATTTTTTTTAAATTTAGGAATTCCGGCCTTTCAAAGAGAAATGCCAGATCAAAAATTGCATCCCACATAGGGGAAGTTTTCGTGATATCTTGGTATCATTGCAAATTTACTATTATTATTTAAAAATTAAATTTACAACTATAAAGTGGTTTATAAACTTTAAGTATATAAAGACTAGAAACATATTTTATAAGCAGTCCAGAAGTATTAGTCTTTAGTTTAAAATTTTTGAATTCATCTTAATGTTTAGTCTTTCTAATGATCAATTATAGAAAGATCTTAGCTAATTAATAACATTTTAGCTAGTATTCAATTATTTTTTCTAAATTTTAGTTATTTCCCTTATAACAATATTAGATGTTTATGTCCCCTACTCATTGTTCATACTCAAAAACAGATCCTAATAAGATGGAAGCAGTATTTCGAACAACTTCTCAACATCCCATCAGATGTCACAGGAATTCAAGAGACCTACACAGATGTCACCGAGGAACTAGAACCAGACATACTAAAAGAAGAAATTATAGAAGCCATCAGATTAGCCCCATTAAACAAATCACCAGGACAGGATGAAATACCAAATGAACTAATTAAAGCAGCAAGGGAAGTAGGAACAGCTTGGCTACATAGAATATTCAACCATGTTTGGGTAGAACAACAGACACCACGAGACTGGGGAAATGCCATAATTATCCCAATTTGGAAAAACAAAGGCAGCAAAAGAGATTGCACACAATACAGAGGCATTTCACTGTTGAGTCATACTGGGAAAATATTTTGCAAAATTCTTGAAAAAAGATTACGAACTACTTTAGAACCCCAGCTAAGCGAAACGCAGCTTGGATTTAGGAAAAACAAAGGATGCACAGACGCCATTTTTGCTCTTAGACAACTTATAGAAAAATCAATTGAATTCAATGAAACACTCTACTTAGCCTTTGTCGACCAAGAAAAGGCATTTGATAGGGTAGATAGAAACAAGCTGTGGGAAATCCTTAAACAATATGGAGTGAGTACACATCTAACAAACCTATGCAGAAGTTTATACAACAACAGTGAATGCATAGTGAGAGCAACTGGAGAACACTCAGAACCCTTCACCATAAGATCTGGAGTACGACAAGGTTGTGTCCTGTCCCCTCTCTTGTTCATAACATATATAGACAACATATGTAAAGAAACCAGCCAAGCAGAGACAGCAAGAATACCGCATGACGAGAACACAGAAGAAGAACCATCTGCAAATCTAACCATTAGAGAACTCCTGTTTGCGGACGACCAAGCACTAATAGCAAAATCAGAAGCTGAATTACAAGACCACATGAATAGTCTAAACGAAATGTGTAGGGAACATAACATGAAAATTAGCACAAGCAAAACAGAGGTAATGACTATAACTAAAGAAGAACAAACAGCAACAATTCACCTAAACGAACATCCCTTGAAACAAGTAAAGAGCTTCAAGTACCTAGGAAGTATAATATCATCAAATGGCAGATCAGAAGACGAGATCGAAAATAGGTGCAATAAGGCAAATCAACTCATTGGACAAATGGCACCAATACTAAAGAACAAACATGTATCAATAACTACTAAGAAAGCACTTTACAACACAATCTTCCTACCAACTCTGTGCTACCAATGCCAAACCTGGACAATGACAGAAAAAGAGAAAAGAAAAATCACAACAACAGAAATGAGGTTTCTGAGAAGAATACTCAACGTATCAAGAAGAGATAAGATCAGAAATGAAGAAATCAGGACTAAAGTAGGGGTTAAAGCTGCTCTAGATTTTATTAGAAAGCAGCAAGTCAAATGGTTTGGCCATGCAAGTAGGCTACCAGTCAACAGCATGCCACAACAAGCAATGATGTACAGACCAGATGGAAACAGAGGAAGAGGCCGACCACGTAAACGTTGGACTGAGGGAATAACAGAATCCATGGGAATGTCGATATACGAAGCCCATAACCGGGCACTCTCACGAAGTTTATACTTCACCTCGACACCGCAAGGTACAAGAGGAACATGATGAGATGAGATGATGAGATGAGACTCATTGTTCATCTAGGTGTTTTTCGTTTATCTATCTGGTAATTCAGCAAAATGCTTGAACATAATTATTAATAAATGTATTGAGTAATCAAGGCATTCAATTAATCAATCAATCAGTTGCTGTCTCCGCAATGAAGGTTGGCTGCAATGGATCTCCAACACTGTCTGTCTCTCGCCCTGACTGTACATTCTGTCAGGCTGATGCTCGTCCATCTCTTGATGTTATCCTCCCACTTGTATCGTTGTCTACCTCTTGCTCGCTTGCCCTCAACCTTGCCTTCCAGTATGTTTTTTATAAGAGTATCATGTCTTTTAACGTGGCCAAAATATTTCACTTGTCTCCTCTTTATTTCTGTCATCAACTCTCTCTTCATTCCCAGTTTTTCAGAACCTCTGCATTTGTTTGTTTTTGTTTCCATGAAATACGACCTATTCGTCTGTATATCCACATCTCTAGGGCTTCTATGCGACTTTCTAGTTGCTTGTTCAATGTCCAGGCTTCGCGCCATACAGTAACGTTGAATATACGTAGCATTTGACAATTCTAATTTTTAATGCGTTATTAATCTCCCTACATGTTAATACTGATTTCATGCCGCTGAAAGCATTTTTGGCCATTCATATTGTCTTTTTTATTTCCATTTCACTTCTGCCATCATCTGTTATTATATGTCCAAGATAAGAGAAACTTGTTACTTGTTCTAGTATCTGCCCGTTTACTGTGATGTTCATTGATGACCTTTCCTTTTCACTGTTAATTATCATAGTGTTTGTTTTTTGGATGTTAATATCTAAGCCACATTCTGCACTGTGCCTGTTTACTTCTTCCACTAGGTCTTGGAAGAAGTAAACAGGCACAGTGCAGAATGTAGCTTAGATATTAACATTAAAAAAAAAAAATCAAGGCATTACTATCATGTTATGATGTTTTAAATATGCTCTGAGCAACTAGGGGAACGCATGCGCAGTTGAATTGTATTATCTGTCTATGATTTATTATTATAGGAGATATTTACGTTAAAGAAATGGGGGGGGGGGGGGGTTTGTCAGAATGCAATGCACCATTTGGTAGAGAGCGAGAAAGAGAGAGAGAGAGAGAGAGAGAGAGAGAGAGAGAGAGAGAGAGAGAGAGAGAGAGAGAGAGAGAGAGAGAGAGAGAGAGAGAGAGAGAGAGAGAGAGAGAGAGAGAGAGAGACGGGGGGATATTTATTCAAAATGAATGAAATTTACAAACGATATAAATGACATTTCCTCTAAACATAATATTTCTCTTCATAAATCCCATAAACTTGCATGGCCTTTTGCCAGCACGAAAATGATTGCACGCAGGCCTTAACGGTACCTGACTAAGTTTTCTTCTGCTCACTTCGCTTATTAATCTCTCACCTCTCTCGTTCCTATCACCTTGTCCGGATGTGGGCAAACTACGGCCTGCGGGCCGCATGCGGCATGGCAAATCATACTTTGCGGCCTTGGAGGGGATTTAGAAATACAAACTTTTACTTCGATGTTAAGTTATTTTGTTGAATTTTACATAATTTCATGTACCGTTATGATTGTTTTAACATTTTTGATAAAATTTATTTCTAATTTTCTATTTGTGTAAACAGTCCTTGACCTTCGAATGGAATGTAAAATGCGAATTTATTGACATTAATGTTGAGAAATATTTATCGATATGTAAAAATTTAATAAGGATGATTTTATGAAAAACAGATATTTTCCGGTGAATAAAATGATTTATTTTGCAAGAAAATATTAAATTTCAACGTTGTTTGCTGTTATAAATTATTTCCACATTTACAGTCTACAAATTAATTTATGTGTGTGTATATTTCTGAAATTTATTCTGAGTTTACTCCTTGTTTTCCGAATAGTTTATTTTCACACACAGCCGGAAGTAGGTTTTGTGTAACTTGTAAAGTTTTGTAAAATTCTAACTGTTAGAATATTTAGTGTCACTAAAACAACGTAAGATTGAAGATGAATGCCGTGCTTTTAATGATGAATGGACATCTAAGTACTGTTTTATAAAATTTGGTAGCAAATCAGTTTGCTTGTTGTGTCGTGAGTCAGTGGCTGTCTTCAAGGAGTACAATTTAAAAAGACATTAAAAAAAAAAAAAAATTCCGATTTCAGATACAACTTAACAACTGAAGAGAGGGAAAGAAATGCCCGGAATTGGTGAGAAATTTTGAGAAACAGCAAACTGTTTTCACTATATAGTCTTCACTTCAAGATGCTGCAACAGAAGTTAGTCTTGTGCTGTCACACAGAATTGTAAAACAGAACAAGTCATTTTCTGATGGCGAGTTCATCAAGGAATGTTTGCAAGGTGCAGGAAACATGCGTCCAGAACAAAACAAGAACAAACAACAACAACAACAACAAAATTGACAACATTACTTTGTCAAGGAGTACTGTGGTCAGACAATTTGATGCATAAAATTCAAGATGCAAGTCAACAATGTTTGTGGTACTCTCTTGCACTGGATGAGAGCATCGTTGTAGATGATACTGCCCGATTATTGATATTTATACGTGGAATAAACTCTTCTTTCAAACTCACTGAACAGTTACTGAGTGTTGAGTCGCTCAAAGACACAACCACAGCCCATGATACTGTTACTAACTGTACTGAAAGAACTGGGTTGGTTTGGAACAAGATGGCAAGTGTTACAACCGACGGAGTTCGTGCTGCGACTGGAAAAAATGTAGGTCTGGTAAAGTTGATAAGTGATAAGATTAAAGCAGAATATCCTGACCACACATTATTACCACTTCACTGTGTGATTCATCAAGAAAGTCTGTGTAAAACTGTTTTGAATAACAAGCATGTTATTGACTAATTTGTAGGTGTCATCAACTTTATCAGATCAAGAGGACCTAATCACAAACAGTTCAAGGCATTACTTGACGATTTGGAAATTGAACATTCCGAAGTCCTGTACCACACCAGTGTTCGATGGCTGAGTATCTGCAGGGTGTTAAGGCGAGTGTGGGAACTCAGAGAAGAAATAGTGATGTTCCTAGAGAAAAAGGACATTGAATATGACTGTAATACTAACATTGTCAATAAAGAGTGGAAGCTAGACTTTATGTTTGCAATTGAAATTATGGAAAAGTTAAATGAACAGAATGTCAAACTTCAGCGCAATGGTGTGTTTGCACATGAATTGTATAAACATGTAAAATCATTTCAGGCAAAACTCTTACTGTTCTCCAGACAATCAAGTGAAGAAATGTTTTGTCACTTCCCTTTGCTGAAACAAGAAACCATTTCTGGTGAAATGACTGAAAAGTACAAAGCCCAATTAGATGCATTGACTGAAGAATTTGGATGGAGATTCCAAGATTTCAAGAACTTACAGCCACTGTTATATGTTCTCAGTTCCTCTTTTAGTGCAGAAGCTGATACAGCCACAGAGGACATACAGTTGGAGCTGCTTGACTTACAAGAAGATAATGGCCTGAATGAGAAATTCAAGTTAGATGGTTTGCTGGGTTTCTAAAGATCTTAATCAGAAAAACTTTGCAGCTATATTTTTATCATTGTTTGGATCAACATACATTTGCGAACAAACATTTTCTTGCTTGAAGATCAACCAATCTAAGAATAGGTCTTTATTGTCGGATTGCAACTTGCATGCTGTCATGCGAATTTCAACAAGTAAACTTGCTCCAGATTTCAAGAATGTTGTAAAAAATTTCAAGTAGTTACATACATCTCATTAGAATCAACAATTGTAGTGACAATGTAGTCAGTTTGTGTTTAAATTAAAGCCATTGATAGATAATAATAATAATAATAATAATAATAATAATAATATATATATATATATATATATATATATATATATATATATATATATATATATATATATATATATATAATAACAAAAAATTGTAAAATCTTGTTAACAAATTAGTAAAACATGTTGTCGATATTGTAAAATATAATGTATAAGTGTATAAGTAAAATAAAATTGCAATAATTAGTTATTTATACTGTTTATTAAATGTAGTTTGCTCAATTATTAACTAACATATCAGAGATTAATGACTTGAAAAATTAATTGGCAGCCATTTTGAACCTACCACTGGTAACGCAGATCGTACTCTGGCATGAACCTAAGGCCTATCCACGTCAATGTGGAAATACTATAGAGACTATACTCAAGTTTCGCTCTCGTTTGAGCTCGTCAGTAGTGCATATCCTTGACCGGTTCCGGAAACAAATCCCGGATCACTGGCATGTGAAGCGGGTGTGTAAATACTAGACCCCGCGACACACATTGGACACGGCCACATTATCACAACAGAATATTACAACGTCACACATCGTAGGCTGTAGCTCAAGATTTGTCCGATCACCGCGACTGACGTCCGTCAATCGATGTGGACCCTAACGATCAAGTCTTCTCACTGGCAAGGCACACCAGGCCGCCTAAAGTCCAGTGAACAATAATCAAATTGGTTTATTTTGTTGTTTCGGGATTTGAGATTTAAATATTAATACATATTTAAATCTTAAAAATATTAATATATATTTAAATCTCAAATCCCGAAACAGCAAAATAAATCATTTTGAACCTCTTAATCAGCTCTGAACATTTAAGATTACAGCGGCAACATTACACTTACGTTCAGTTTATCAGGCCGCACAAAACTAACAAATAGATTGCTCAATTATTAGTTAATTTATCCGGGATTAATGATTTGAAACGTTAATTGTTGACCATTTTGAACCTCTTAATCAACTGTGAACATTTAAGATTACAGCGGCAATATGACCTTTACGTTATGTTTACCAGCCCCTTCCGCCCACAAAACTACTATATGATCCGCATGGTTTGCTCAGTTATTAATTAATATATCAGGGATTGATTATGTGGTATTTTCGGGATTTGAAATT
>JACEFZ010007942.1:0-71895 GCA_014155875.1 Cepaea nemoralis | reverse complement strand
AAAAAAAATTGAAAAAAAAACATTAAAATAAAAAAGATATGATTTTTTTTAAGAATTTTAAAACCAAAAAAAAACTTTAAAAATTTAAAATTAAACACAAAAAAAAAAAATTCGTGTATTTCTTTTTAAATAGACCTTACAGATTTAGAATCGTCATAGATATATGAACTTTTTTTGTCGTTGCTAATTTACTCCCCAATTTTTAATAACCCGGGAAGTACACACGAACATAAAATCAGTGATGTTGAAGTTGAGAACAAAAATTTTTTGGGTTTTATGTAGTTAGGGAAAAAGGTCCCTTTTCTCACATTTCATGTGTTCGTTTTTCCCCAAAAATTTTTGGGATTAAGATGAATTTTTTATGTTGGATGTTCACTACCGAACATTATGGTTTTCGGTTCACGGAAAGTGGAGTAATGTCTTTTTTTCCCATTTACACATTCATACTCGTCATTAAAATGGAATGATTCACACGCAGATGTCACTGTCCACTTGGATAGTTCGCTTAAGGTACGTACTTGCGCGAATTTGACACTGTTATTGTTCTTGGTATATACAATTAATAAAGTTCGCTTTCTACCACACACTACACAATTATACACGGACAATCACTACATGAACTAGTAAATAAGAACACTATTTATAATGGGGTTAATCCCTATCACAATATTGTAGACATTGCACAGCTTTTTTGTGAATGGAAAAATTATTCACTTATAAATGGCTGTGTCGGTCTGAGTGTATTTGTACATACTGCACTCAGACATTGGTGCTTACTGGGTCGGTCGGACAACGGGACAAAAGATCGGCAATTGAATTGGATCTGCCTGGAATATGTCGAACCTCAAAGCTGTAATCTTGAAGTTTAAGAGATCAACGCGCTACCATATGATTTGAGGGTACTCCTGAATTTATAAACCGTAAAGGGCTGCTGTCAGATTCCACGATAAAGTGACGTCCTAGAAGAAATCTGGACAATTTGGTTATACCTACCACTAAGCTAGGCTTCCAACTGAGGAATGACCAAGCCCGTTCTCTGGCTTTTAGTTTTCTGGATACGAAGTAAACGGGATGGAGTATGTTGTTGTTACTCCTGCAACAAGACTGCTCCAATCGCCACCGGAGCTAGCATCTGTACGCAATCTGAAAGGTAAACGGAGGTTGGGCAATTTGAGGATGAGATTATTCAAACTATTATCAGAAAAATATGATAGCACTTTTCGGAATGCAATTTGTAGGCATTCATTGTTTACAATTTTTTCTGGTTTGTCTTTGGTTAGTAAATTAGTAAACACTTCCGGTCAGTTCGGAAAAATCAGGAATGAACTGCCTGTAATAATTTATAATCCCAACAAACTTCTGACTTGTTTCTTAGTAGTCGGAAAGTGAGAGTTTTAGTATCTTGGACACAATTTTATCGTCGTCATGACAAAGCCATTGGATATTTTGTACCCAAGAAAGTTATTCCTGGTAAGGCTATGTCTACTTTTGCAGGCTTTACAGTCAGTCCGTGCTGTCTAATACGTTCAAATGTCTGTCTAACGTCTTAATGTGCTCTGTCATTGTCTCTAAATCTAGAAACAGTTATTTTATTTAGCTTCCTATAGTCGATGCACGTCTTATTGTATTGTCCTGGGTGTTGGAAAAGATGGTGTTGTATTGCTGTATAAGCTGTTTGCAAACTGTTTGTCTCTGCTTGAGTCAACTTTGGGTTGATTTTGCTCTCCTTCAAGCAGTTTGTCGTGTCTAATGCAGGCGTTGGAATCTCGTCACTAGCATCGTCGTCTTCGTGATCTATTATCACTGTACTAGCTGTCGTATCGTCTTGTTCGTTGTCCCTGTTGTGGTATGGTCTTAGCATATTTTATGTGAAATATTTTATGTTTTGTCTTTATGAGGATTTCGTAGTCTACAGGTGAAATCTGTCTCGTCACTTTAAAAGGTCCCTGCCAAGAATCAGTCAATAGGTGTCTGTCACTAGGTAGTAGAAGAAGAACGTCCTGTCCAGGTTTCAAAGTTATCGTCCTGTTACCTTTGTCAGCATACTGTCTATAAGTAGCACCAGATAGTTTTAGTGCATTCTTTGCAATAACACAAGATTTGATGATTCTTTCACGCAATGATGTGACATATACGTATGATGATATGGGTTTAAGTACTGGAGTAGAATCAGTTAACATTTGGTGATAAATGGTCAATGGGGCTGGTAGATATACATCCCAGTTATTGGGGTGCTCTTGCGTTACTTTGGCAAGCATGTGCTTTAGATCCCCGTTAAATTTTTCCACAATTCCACTACTGTGAGGATGGTAAGGGGAATTGAAACATTGCTTCACTCCCAACATTTGGTGAAAGCTTGGGTGGATGCGGCAATAAACTGAGTGCCCCTATCAGATTGGATAGTATCTGGAAAACCTATCCGAGAAAAAATATGGAAGAAAACTTCCATTATATCATTGGCAGTAATGTTCTTTAGCGGAATCGCTTCTGGCCAGCGACTACATTGATCAATGACAGTTAGAATATATTTATTCCCTTTAGTTGTTGTATGATTAAGAGGGCCCACTATGTCAACAGATAGTTTTTCAAAAGGTCGACTGGCTAAGTCAGTAACTTGTAACTTTGCCTGTGGGTTTTTTTCCTTTTTTTACCAGTTTCTGGCAGGTGTCACAACTTCTGCAATATTCTTTAATGTCATTGCAAAATTTTGGCCAATGGAACTGTGTCAATAACCTTGATCTGGTCTTAACGTATGCCATGTGCCCTGCAAGAGGTATATCGTGAGCAAGATGTAAGGCTTGTTTGCGATAATTTGTTGGCAAAACAGTTTGCTCTGTTGTATTGTCACCTTTGGTGTAATACCTGGTGAGTATATCATTTTTCATAGCAAAATGCCATTTTGCATTCTTTGTTACCTTTGGCTTTTGGCCGATCAGATTAAAGTATTTTGACAATGAAGGATCAGCTTTTTGAGCTGTTACAAATGTTTCCTTCATGGTGTTAGTAGGTAGTGATTCTGGTCTAAGCATTTGTATAGCCTCAGTTTGATTACTTTCATCTTGCACTCTAGCAGTAGATCTCGTTACTGCGTTCACACATTCAATGATATCAGATGATGATGGAACAATGTTATCAATGATGTCATGAGAACTTAGTGCTACATTAGCTACTATACAATCAATAGGTGGTGTGACATTATTCATGATGACAATGGATGGTGATGTTATGGTATCATCAATACATAGAGATGTTATGTCATGAGGTTTATCATTCACCTCTGGTAAATTTCCAATAATTACATCACACACTGGGTTTGTTAATGCAGCACACTTTACTTTCCCAGTGAGGAAAGGTGTTTCAATATATGCCCATGCTAATGGGTATCTCTCAATATTGCCTGAGAATGTTCTGCATGTTACATGCCTGCCTGTATAGTCTGTAGGCCTTATGAACGTTCTCTTTAGACCAATAAGTGAACTGCCTGTGTCACGAAGGACTGTAGCTGCATTGCCATTCACATATCCGTGATGGATGATTATCTTGCCTTTTGAGTCTACTACCAAATTAGCTTCTTCATTGGCAATAGGGATGGTGTGACCGCATGTTAAAATACCATCTTCATAGAAGGTGTTACAAACAGAGCATTAATTTGCGCTAAATATGTCAAAAGCCTGTGCTGAGTTCACAGGGTGTTTCTCTGGCTGTTCTTCATCTGAAGACGAACCATCAAACAATGCGACATTTGCTTTGTTGTACATTTGTTTACCTTTACAATCTTTTCGATGGTGTCCGTGCGCTTTACAGAGGAAACATTTACGCAGAGATCTGAAAGATGTACGTTCACTATTTAGTCTGTTTACCATGTTTCGAAAGTAAGTCTGATCATCTGGGTGTTTATCGCACATTTCACTCTGATGATGTGAAAATTTACAATAATTGCAGTGGTTAAACTTCGCAGAGGTAGGCCTATGAGGTTTCTGCCTACTGTAGAGTTTGTCATAGTTAGCCGCTGCTACAAAGTTAATGTCAGTAGCTTCAGTGGCAAAACAATGTTTGTTGGCTGTGTAGTACGCCGAACCCCGTCTCTCAATCTCATCCACACTAGTGCATTCATTCTCCAACAAAAATTTAGAAAAAGCTGAAGGAATAGATGATACAATTTTGTCTCTAATGATCAGATCTTCTAATTTCTGATAATTTTTGTCAATTTTAGCTGCTGAAGTCCATTTGGTGAATATATCTCGGACTAAGCAGAGGTAATCAGAGAACGTTTGAGTCGGTTTTGGCTCAACTTACTGAATTGTTCTCTGTAACCTGCCTCGTCTAACATAAATGTGCCATAATCTTAGATTTCAGATAATGGTAATCTTTTCTGAGGTCTTTGGGGATGGTTTCAATGACTTTAAGAGGTTCCCCTGACAAACTTCTCATGTAAACAATATTCCATTCAGACAGTGGAACTTGGTAATGTTCCATTACAGTTTCAAAATTTTGGGTAAAGGCTGCGATGCAGTCACCCGAGGTATAATTACGTACAATACCTTGATATTTCTTGTACTGGTTTTCTTTCTCCAGTCTCTCAGATTTCTAGACTCTTTGTTAATCGCAGTCTCAGTATCAAGTTGTTTTATCTTCAACTGTAACTCCAGTTCTTCTCTCTTACTCTGAGCTGCTATTTCTGCTTTCTTTAATTCTGTTTCTCGTTCCATTTCTGCTTTCTTAAGCTCACTATCTATCTCAGCTTGCTTTGTCTTTGCAGCTAATTCTAATTCGGCTTGCTTTAAGGCTGTTTCTGCCTCTCCTTGTTTGGCAGCCATCTCTGCCTGCTTTAATGCTCTTTCAGCTGCTCTTTCTTCACGCTCAGCAGCTTTTTCCTGTACTAGTAGGTATTCAGAGTATTTATTCTCACTCCATTTTGTCAATTCATCACCTGTTAAATGTAATTTTATCCCCATATCAATGAAATCAAATAATGAAGACATGATGAAAAATGTCAATGAAATACCAGCCACACGAAATATGTTATAAGTGGTTAGTAATGAGCAATTTACAATATATTTCTAATGACAACACGTGCCTCAAATTGCTTCCTTAAAGTATAGAAAAAGAAAAATATACTCAAGTGCCCTCGGTGCGGTGAAGAATGGTTGGAAATCGGGCTAGGAACTGTAGGGTCGTTACTTCGAGAACACAAATGACCTCTACGGCAAGGTTTCGGATGGTACGGAAAAACCTGCTTTATTTTGGAGGAAAATAAATTAGCGTCTATTTGTTGGTGTGTGCCTGCTTGTCACTAAGTGTTGATTAGGTTTGTATGGCGTCGAGTGTAGTTGTAGGTCGTAAGTTTGTCTGTCAACAATTTTTTCTCAAAATACAAGTCACTTTCTTTCCAAACTTTTTGCTTCCGACAACTCACTTCACAAAGACAATCTACAAGTATCTCAACACTCTACAACATTGATGACACATCACTTACATCAAGATGACATTCAGTAAGGACATAGACCTCAAGTTTACAAGATGGCGACAAGGTCAAAATGGCGACAAGATCACAATGTCGACAAGGTCA
The DNA here is from genome assembly GCA_014155875.1 of Cepaea nemoralis. Lineage (NCBI taxonomy): Eukaryota > Metazoa > Mollusca > Gastropoda > Stylommatophora > Helicidae > Cepaea > Cepaea nemoralis. Next base: position 66,326 of record JACEFZ010007942.1, on the reverse strand, counting down.
AAACGGTGACAATGTTCACAAATCACAAATGTTTTACACGCTTACAAGAACAAACAATATGTATGCACTGTACGTTTACAAATAGTCTTACACATGTTTACACAATGTAGTTACTAATCAAAATTAGCCTTCCATGATCACAATACATGTACTATAAAGTTTGACAACAATTTTACGTACACAAACTCTAGTTTTAAATCGTTAATCACATAAACACGTTCATTTTAAAGCCGGACGAATGCCACCACGTCCACACTTGTCAGGGTCTTAAACTTGGCTCGCTAACCTAACAGTGTGGGACAGTACAAGTACAACGTGATTTGACGTAAGACTCAACGACACACCGTTCTATGGATTTATTCACATATCAAATACAGAACGATGCTCACAACAATATATACTCGATACTTCAATACACTTACATACAGCTCACAAGTCTCACTCAAGATGTCCAGACACTCGACTTTCAGTACAGATACCACACAACGCCTTTCTCTCTGCACACGTCTGTCCGAGTCGAAGTCCCAGAGCTGTCTGCCGCTAACTCGCAACTCGCCTCTCACCTCAGGTGACGTCACGAGGCATGCGTGCGTTTAGCGTCGTCCTTGCTTGACCGCTGGTCGCTTGTCAGCCAGCAGTCTTGCAGGCCGGTAACCACTATTCGCCTGGCGGCGTAACGAAGTTACTGCGTCCCTACTGGGAGCTAAGTCGCCTGGCGGGCGTAACGATGTCACTGCATCAATGTCCCCTTTCTGGACTCTGACACACATGTATACGCAATAGACTACACAACCCAACCACATGTATACACAATAGACTACACAACCCAACCACATGTATACACAATTCAAGATTGGTGAATCAGCCATGTGCACATGTGGATTGGCGCCACAGACAGCAGAGCACATACTCCAAGACTGCCCAAACTATAACATATCTAGGCAAACCTTCTGGCCTAGAGAAACAACAGTGGAATATAATCTCCATGGACGACTGAGTGAACTAACAAGAGACAATATTGAGATTACTGACAAATTTCAAGCGAACGAAAGAAGAAGGAAAAGAAATCGCAAATATTGAAGAACGCGTGGCGGTTAGTTCCAGGCTCAATCTTTGTAGATTAATAGGAACGAACGAACGAACGAACGAACTTTATTTTAAAAGGTTAACAAATTGGGCACGTAGGCCCGTCTTACATTCGGCCCTTTCAATCACTCATCTTTCATTCATCAAATGTGCATGTTACATTTGCATAGGGTGAAAAAAACATTGCATATTACGCATGATACATTCACAAGGGAAAAAAACAACAATTTCAAATGAATTCAAAACAATGTTTTCCCGTAGTGAATTTGAATAACGAGGACACAAACACTAGATTGCACGATTTATTGCCTGGCATATTTCGCTGCATCTCGTCAGGTACATACTGCAGAAATTACACAACTTACGTGAATTAACTAGATAAATCCTTCAAGTTGAAATATACACAAATTCGCACAGTAATGTCAATTATCTACCACGGTAATTTTAAGCTGACTAACATGTCTTTCTGTTTACACAATTCTGACACGGGTGTCAGAACACATACCTCAATGGGTCAACAAGATACATCACACAGGAGATGCTAGCCTCGTGGGGCCGACACACCGGAAGCTCCCGGCGTCTTCAATCGGCAGGCACATTGTCGACAGTGGCCATGTCGTGGACAGAGACACTGCATTCGCGTGTTGTTTAACACACAAAATACTCGCTTGTTAAAATTTGCAGAAGCAATTATGATCTATCAACGCAAGCCAGAATTGTGTAAACAGAAAGACATGTTAGTCAGCTTAAAATTACCGTGGTAGATAAGTGACATTACTGTGCGAAATTGTGTACATTTCAACTTGAAGGATTTATCTAGTTAATTTACGTAAGTTGTGTGATTTCTGCAGTATGTACCTGACGAGATGCAGCGAAATATGCCAGGCAATAAATCGTGCAATCTATTGTTTGTGTCTTCGTTATTCAAATTTCAAATGAAAATTGTAAACATAAACAGTGCATATTGCAATGTTGTGAGACACATCCCCCATCCACCCTCACATCCCGCAGCCACCCACACATCCCGCAGCCACCCACACATCCCCCACCCACCACACCTCCCACACCCACCCACACATACCTCCACGTACTCACACATACCTAGGCAAACATACATGCCGCCACCCACCCATTGATCCCCCAGCCACACACATTTCCCCACCCAAACACACATTCCCCACCCACACACACATCCCCACCCATCCCATAACCAACACGCACGCACCCACCCACATATTCTCCACCACCCACCCACACACCCGTAACCACCAGCAATACACAGCATCACAAAACCCCACACACATACCCCCGCCAACCCACACATCCCGCACCTTTCCATACACACATCCTGCACCTTTCCACACACACACATCCCGCACCCTCACAATTTTCCCCACCCACCAACACACACATCAGCCAACCTACACCCACTTACCCACCCAATATCCGCCACCTATCAACTACACATCTCCCACCTATACACACATCCCCACCCATAAATATATCTCCCCACCTGCCACACATATCCCCCACCCATAAACACCCAAAAGCACACACATCCCAACCACATCCACCGCTCACACACATATCTTCCCACAAACACACACATCCCCCACCCATACACTCATCTCTCACACACATCCACCCACTCACGTACTCATCCATGAACCACTCACACCCACACATCACCCACCCGCCCATCAACACAAGCATCTCTCATCTACCCTCCCACCCACACACCCCATCCACCCAGCCAAATACACATCCCCCATCCTCACATACATCCTTCATCCACCTGCACATCCCACACCTCCCCCACCACTCACACATCTCCCCTCCCACACAAAACTCCACCCATAAACACATCCCCCCACACATACATTCCTACATGCATTCCCCATACACACACCCGCCCACACATCTCTCACACATAGGACACATAAGGAGGATGGAAGACGATAGACTAACAACGGACTTATTTTATAGATAAAAGATCTCAGCGTCGGTCTCTACTAATAAACAAAGATGTGTGTAAGCGGGGCATGATGGATACAGGCATTGATACTATACACTGGGAGCAAGTCGCAGCTTATCGCTTAGCATAGTGGCAAAGGTCTCAAATGGAACAAAGACAAAAGAGAAAATTATTGCAGATAGGTCTGACACTGCGAATTTGTGACGTCAGAAGGTGCATGATCGTAGAATCATATAACTTGATACAAAATGTCCCAATAACCACTAGTTGACTTAACTGTCCCCTTGTCACACAGACATAACACAATTACACATCATTATTTACCTAAACCTGTATGACGATAACAGAGACGAACAGTATGATGTTCAAAATAATAATGAAGGACCAGCAATTTTGAAGATGGAGGTTCAGAATGCTCTTAACCATATGAAATCTGGCAAGACCCCCGGTTCAGACAGCGTCACAACAGAAATGATTAATGCTTTAGAAGAATATGGAATAGATCAAGTTACCAGTCTGCTTAATACAATATATGATACTGGAAATATACCTCAGGAGTTATGTAATTCTGTATTTATTGCAATCCCAAAGAAATCAGGAGCCTTGGAATGTGATCAACATCGAACAATTAGTATAATGAGTCACATCACGAAGATTTTGCTAAGAATTATCATGCAAAGAGTTAGGAGGAAAATACAACCTGAAATAGGAGAAGAACAATGTGGGTTTGTGGAAGGTAAGGGTACAGTAAATGCTGTGTATATACTGAGAAACATAATCGAACGTTCTATAGAAGTAAACAAAGATCTACACCTTTGCTTTATTGACTACACAATGGCTTTTGATAAAGTGAGACATTTCAACATGATAAGGATGCTTGAAGATCTACAAATTGATGGAAAAAATCTTAGACTTGTAAAAAACATATATTGGAAGCAACAAGCCATAAGAGTTGATAATGAAGTAAGCCAATATCAGCCTATTAAAAGGGGTGTGAGACAGGGATGTGTAATGTCTCCAGATCTGTTTTCCCTGTACAGTGAAAGTATTTTCAGAAATATTGAAGATATGGAAGGAATCAACATTGGGGGACGATGCATCAATAACATTAGATATGCAGATGATACAGTCTTGATTGCAGACAATGAACAGGACCTGCAAAATTTAGTAGATGCGATTTTTACACACAGTGAACAACTAGGGTTAGAATTAAATTGTAAAAAGACACAGATTATGGTCGTCACTAGGAAGGACGAAATACCAGAATGTAATATACAAGTAAATGGGAATATTCTTCAACAAGTGAGCAGGTACAATTATCTCGGAACAGTAATAACATCTGATGGGAGATGCCTTGAAGAGATTAGAACAAGAATCGCCATGGCAAAAGTAGCCTTTAGCAAGATGAAAAACATACTGACCAATAAAAAGATGTCAATTGAAACGAGAAAAAGAGTGTTGAGATGCTACATTGAACCTGTACTTTTGTATGGATGTGAAGCGTGGACAATGAGCAGTCAGGCTGAAAAACATCTGATCGCTGTAGAGATGTGGTTTCTGAGGAAAATGCAAAGAATACCATGGACAGCCAGAAAGACCAATGAACAAGTCCTTCAAGAAACAAATGAAGATCGTAAATTGATTAGAGAAATTAGACGTAGACAGTCAAAATTTTTTGGGCATGTTATGAGAAGAAATGGATTGGAGAATTTGGTGACAACTGGTAAGATCGAGGGGAACAGACCAAGGGGAAGACCTAGAAGCAAGTACCTGGATGGCTTGGCCTTGTGGCATGGTCGAGACAGAAACACGGAGCTGATCCACGACTCTGGTGATCGAGTGAGATGGCAGAACATGACCGCCCACGCTTACCGGCATGGCACATGATGGATGGATTTACCTAAGGTGATGCGTTGCTGGTCCTTCAGTTGAAGAGGACCACATACATAACACAATTACACATCATTATTTACCTACCGTGATGTGTTGCTATTCCTTCAGTTGAAGAGGACCACAGACGTAACACAATTACACATCATTATTTACCTACCGTGATGTGTTGCTATTCCTTCAGTTGAAGAGGACCACAGACATAACACAATTACACATCATTATTTACCTACCGTGATGTGTTGCTATTCCTTCAGTTGAAGAGGACCACAGACATAACACAATTAACAAATCATTATTTACCTACGGTGATGCGTTGCTAGTCCTTCAGTTGAAGATAACCACAGACATAACACAATTACACATCATTATTTACCTACCGTGATGTGTTGCTATTCCTTCAGTTGAAGAGGACCAAAGATGTCCAGTAAGTTGCCAGTAATTCCAAGTGACAGGCGTCCTCCCGTCTGCCAGTCTGCCAGCAGTAAACTAACGTGACGCAGTGTCCTTCACTCTGCTTACCTTTGATGAAATGTAAACTCTAACCCGCTTTACGCTGTTCACATAAAAGACGAGTATTATAGAGATGGGGACCCTAAGCGTGCCTGGGGGACGGCACCTGTGGATTCCCTATGTACACATGCGGGTTCACATAAAAGGCAGTGTCAAAAGAAAATACGTGGTATGTATGTAGAGTGTACAGAGGCAGCGCTTTTATGGCCCCATTAAAAGTTATGTCAGACCATGTTCTGTGGCGTAGGCATGCAGTAGAACCACTGTTGGATAGATGTACTTGTGTCAAGTTGTGAATTAAATGTATCGCCGGCAGGTTCGCGGAGCGGAACGCAAGAATAAATGCATGCAGGCGTGTCAGACTACAGATTGCTTTATGTATACCCTGTCGCATTATACCAGTCGCCACATGACTGCCCTAGTCAGCTCTGTAGACAGCAACTGGACCGTATCTTCAGGCGCGGGGTCATCCACTCTGAGATTGAGATTCTTGCATCATGCATGGTGAGGTCACACTTCATGGATGATCAACACTGATGTCCCACTTCCTGAATGATGCGTGTAGATGTACTGGTTCTTGGATGATCCATGCTGAGATCCCGATTCCTGGATGATCCATGCTGAGATCCCGGTTCCTGGATGATCCATGCTGAGATCAGGGTTACTGGATGATCCACGCTGAGATACTGGATGGTTTAGGCTGAGATTATAGTTTCTGGATGATCCATGCTGAGATCAGGGTCACTGGATGATCCACGCTGAGATTCCGGTTCCTGGATGGTCCATACTGAGATCCTGGTTCCTGGATGATCCATGCTGAGATCCCGGCTCCTGAATGGTCCATGCTGAGATCCCGGTTCCTAGATGATCCATGCTGAGATCCAGGTTCCTGGATTATCCATGCTAAGATCCCGGTTACTGGATGATCCATGCTAAGATCCCGGTTACTGGATGATCCTTGCAGAGATCCAGGTTCCTGGATGGTCCATGCTGAGATCCCGGTTACTGGATTATCCATGCTAAGATCCCGGTTACTGGATGATCCATGCTGAGATCCAGGTTCCTGGATGGTCCATGCTGAGGTCCCGGTTACTGGATGATCCATGCTGAGATCCAGGATCCTGGATGGTCCATGCTTAGATCCCGGTTCCTGGATGATCCATGCTGAGATCCAGGTTCCTGGATGATCCATGCTGAGATTCCGGTTACTGGATGATCCATGCGGAGATCAGGGTTACTGGATGATCCACGCTGAGATCAGGGTTACTGGATGATCCACGCTGAGATACTGGATGGTTTAGGCTGAGATTCCAGTTTCTGGATGATCCATGCTGAGATCAGGGTTACTGGATGATCCACGCTGAGATTCCGGTTCCTGGATGGTCCATACTGAGATCCCGGTTCCTGGATGATCCATGCTGAGATCCCGGCTCCTGAATTATCCATGCTGAGATCCCGGTTCCTAGATGATCCATGCTGAGATCCAGGTTCCTGGATTATCCATGCTAAGATCCCGGTTACTGGATGATCCATGCTAAGATCCCGGTTACTGGATGATCCATGCAGAGATCCAGGTTCCTGGATGGTCCATGCTGAGATCCCGGTTACTGGATTATCCATGCTAAGATCCCGGTTACTGGATGATCCATGCTGAGATCCAGGTTCCTGGATGATCCATGCTGAGGTCCCGGTTACTGGACGATCCATGCTGAGATCCAGGTTCCTGGATGGTCCATGCTTAGATCCCGGCTCCTGGATGATCCATGCTGAGATCCAGGTTCCTGGATGATCCATGCGGAGATCCCGGTTACTGGATGATCCATGCGGAGATCCCGGTTCCTGGATTATCCATGCTGAGATCCAGGTTCCTGGATGATCCATGCTGAGATCCCGGTTCCTGGATGATCCATGCTGAGATCCCGATTACTGGATGATCCATGCTGAGATCCCGGTTCCTGGATGATCCATGCTCAGATCCAGGTTCCTGGATGATCCATGCTGAGATCACGGTTTATGGATGATCCATGCTGAGATACTGATTATTGGATGATCCATGCTGAGATACTGATTATTGGATGATCCATGCTGAGATACTGATTATTGGATGATACACGCTGAGATCCCGGTTCCTGGATGATCCATGCTGAGAAATTGATTATTGGATGATCCATGCTGAGATACTGATTATTGGATGATCCATGATGAGATCCCGGTTCCTGGATGACCCATGCTGAGATCTAGGTTCCTGGATAATCCATGCTGATATCAGGGTTCCTGGATGATCCATGCTGAGATACTGATTATTGGATGATCCATGCTGAGATCCCGGTTCCTGGATAATCCATGCTGAGATTCCGGTTCCTGGATGGTCCATGCTGAGATACTGATTATTGGATGATCCATGCTGAGATCCCGGTTCCTGGATGATCCATGCTGAGATCCCGGTTCCTGGATGATCCATGCTGAGATACTGATTATTGGATGATCCATGCTGAGATACTGATTATTGGATGATCCATGCTGAGATACTAATTATTTGATGATCCATGTTGAGATACTGATTACTGGATAATCCATGCTGAGATACTGATTATTGGATGATCCATGCTGAGATCCATGTTCCTGGATGATCCATGCTGAGATCTATGTTCCTGGATGATCCATGCTGAGATCCATGTTCCTGGATGATCCATGCTGAGATCCATGTTCCTGGATGATCCATGCTGAGATCCCGGTTCCTGGATGATCCATGCTGAGATCCCGGTTCCTGGATGATGCTTGTAGAGATGCCTGTTCCTGTACGAGGGTAAGTCAGTAAGTAAGTCACAAATGGTTGTAGAAAAATAACTAACTTTGATAACAACTTGAAACCAGTTTATTTTTATACATACATTCCTCCTTTATTTCTCAACATAATTTCCATCAACATTGATGCATTTATCCCATCGTTTTATCAGTCTTCCCAAACCGGCTGCATAGAATTACATGCTATGTTTTGATTTACCTGCCATCCCACAGAACTGTGTGACGTACTTATTGACTCGCCCTCGTAACTTTTTCTACCCAGCTATGCACCGCTTTACTGGAAATCGCTAGGGGCTAATTCCACTGAAAACCCACCTTGGCGGGAGACATTTCGCGAGTGACGACGAAGTTGAATTTGAAGTGAAAACGTAGTTTAGAAAACAGAGCACGCAGTTCTATGCGGTCGCTTTGGGAGAGCTGATAAAACGATGGAATAAGTGGGTCAATGTAGGTGGAAATTATGTTGAGATATAAAGGGACAATGTATGTTTAAATATAAACTGGTTTCAAGTTATTATATTTAGTTATTTAGTTTTCCACAGCCATTTGTGACATACTTATTAACTTTCTCTCGTAGGATCCATACTAAGATCCCGGTCCCTGGATGATCCATGCTGAGATCCAGGTTCTTGGATGATCCATGTTGACGTACCCGTTCTTGGATAATACATGTTGAGATTCCGGTTCTTGGATGGTCCAAGTTGAGATACCGGTTCTTGGATGATAATAGTGAGATCCCGGTTATTGGATGATCCATGCTGAGATCTATGTTACGGGGTGGTCAATGGTGAGATCCATGTTAATGGATGGCCAATTGTGAGATCCATGCTACTGGATGGTCCAAGCTAAGATCCATGTTACTGGATGGTCCATGCTGAGATCAGGGTTACTGGATGACCCATGCGGAGATCAGGATTACTGGATGGTTTATGCCGTTGTCAAATCAAATCAAATCAAATCAACTTTATTAGAGTCACAAATTGGGCGCGCAGGCCCGTCTTACATTCGGCCCTTCCAATCACTCGTCTTTCGTTCATCAAGAGCATTATACATTTACATAGGAAGAAAAATAAACATTGTGAAATGAATGTTGTAAACATAAACAAGGCAAATTACCATGTTATGAGGCCCATCTCCCACGTACCCATACATCACCCCACCCACATACACCCCGACCTACCCACACACACACGCACACCAAGGGACACATACATACCCCACCAACCGACCCATCCCCCTCCCGCACATCCCCCACCCACACTTCTCTCACATGTTCCCCAAACCAAAACACACTCGCCACCCACAAACATTCCCCCACCAACCCACATATCCCACGCCCACCCACATACACATCCTAACCCACACATTCTCTCCCCATCCACACCTCAAACCACCCATCCCCCAGCCACATCTCCATTGACCACATATTTCCCACCCACGCACACAATTTCCCCCCTCCCCCCACACACACACATCTCCCTAACTACCCATACATCCCCAATCCACTCACACACACTCCCCACCACCCACACATACATCCTCCACCCACCCATACATCCCCCACTACACAATCCCCCACCCGCACATCACATACATCCCCTACCACGCAATATTCCCAACCCACGCACCGCACACACACATATCCCTCACCAACACATCCCACACCCACATACCACCACACATCCCACCTACACACCACACACATATCCCCCACCCACATACCACACAATATTCCCACCCACACCCACACAGATACCCTTACCCATCCACCCCACATAATCCCACCCACACACCACAAAAATCCCCCATCCACACACACATACCTCACCCACACAATATCCCTAACCAACACACCACACACCTCTTCCCACCCACACACGCATTCCCTACCCGTCCACCAACACACACTCACTCACGCACACATCCTCCACTACGCACCCACACACCCCCACCCACCCACACCCAACCAAACGTCTCTCGATCACAATACCCCTACCCACACTTATCCTCCACCCACTCACGCATCCCACCCCGACACATGCACATCCCTCACCCACCTACACATCCCTAAGCGACTAACACACCCCCACCCACACATTCCCCATCCACGCACACATCTCCCACCCACACACGCCCACATACTTCCCCCAACCACCACACATCCCCTACGGGGACGGAGACATGTTGTTGTAGCCGATAGTCCATTGTAGGAGGACAGGCTGGACGGAGACATGTTGTTGTAGCCGATAGTCCATTGTAGGAGGACAGGCTGGACGGTGACATGTTGTTGTAGCCGATAGTCCATTGTAGGAGGACAGGCTGGACGGAGACATGTTGTTGTAGCCGATAGTCCATTGTAGGAGGACAGGCTGGACGGAGACATGTTGTTGTAGCCGATAGTCCATTGTAGGAGGACAGGCTGGACGGAGACATGTTGTTGTAGCCGATAGTCCATTGTTGGAGGACAGGCTGGACGGAGACATGTTGTTGTAGCCGACAGTCCATTGTTGGAGGACAAGCTGGACGGAGACATGTTGTTGTAGCCGACAGTCCATTGTAGGAGGACAGGCTGGACGGAGACATGTTGTTGTAGCCGATAGTCCATTGTAGGAGGACAGGCTGGACGGAGACATGTTGTTGTAGCCGATAGTCCATTGTAGGAGGACAGGCTGGACGGAGACATGTTGTTGTAGCCGACAGTCCATTGTAGGAGGACAGGCTGGACGGAGACATGTTGTTGTAGCCGACAGTCCATTGTAGGAGGACAGGCTGGACGGAGACATGTTGTTGTAGCCGATATTCCATTGTTGGAGGACAGGCTGGACGGAGACATGTTGTTGTAGCCGATAGTCCATTGTAGGAGGACAGGCTGGACGGAGACATGTTGTTGTAGCCGATAGTCCATTGTTGGAGGACAGGCTGGACGGAGACATGTTGTTGTAGCCGATAGTCCATTGTTGGAGGACAGGCTGGACGGAGACATGTTGTTGTAGCCGACAGTCCATTGTTGGAGGACAGGCTGGACGGAGACATGTTGTTGTAGCCGACAGTCCATTGTTGGAGGACAGGCTGGACGGAGACATGTTGTTGTAGCCGACAGTCCATTGTAGGAGGACAGGCTGGACGGAGATATTGTTGTAGTTGCCGGAGCACGGAAGTCAGTGTGGCGAATGCTATGGTACCTGTTCTTGACTCACTTCATCTCAACCCAACCGGAGAGATAATGGATGTTGGATAGTACATGACTGCTGGAGAGTTATTGATTGTTGGAGAGTTAATGATTGCTTGAGAGTTGATGATTGGTGGAGAGTTGATGATTGCTGGAAAGTGAATTATTGCTGGCGAGTTGATGATTGCTGGGGAGTTAATGATTGCTGCAGAAGTAATAATTGCTGGAGAATTGATGATTGATGATTGCTCGAGAGTTAGTTATTGCTGAAGAGTTAATGATTGCTTGAGAGATAGTGATTCGTGGAGAAATTATGATTGCAGGAAAGTTAGTGATTGGTGGAGAATTAATGATTGCTCGAGAGTTATGATTGCTGGAGAGTTAATTATTGCCGGAGAGTTGGTGATTGCTGGAGAGTTAATGATTATTGTAGTGTTAATGTTTGCTGGAGATTTAATGATTTTTGCAGAGTTAATGATTGCTGGGAAGTTAATGATTGTTGTAGAGTTAACGATTGCTGGAGAGTTAATGACTGTTCTAGAGTTAGTTATTGCTGGAGAGTTAATGATTGCTCGAGACTTAGTGATTGCTGGAGATTTACTGATTATTGGAGAGTTAATGATTGCTGGAGATTTACTGATTATTGGAGAGTTAATGATTGCTGGAGATTTACTGATTATTGGAGAGTTTATGATTGCTGGAGAGTTAGTGATGTATCTAGAGTTAATGATTGCTCGAGAGTTACGATTGCTCGAGAGTTAATGATTGTCGGAGAGTTAGTGATTGCTGGAGAGTTAATCATTATTGTATAGTTAATGTTTTCTGGAGATTTAATGATTTTTGCAGAGTTAATGATTGCTGGGAAGTTAATGATTGTTGTAGAGTTAACGATTGCTGGAGAGTTAATGACTGTTCTAGAGTTAGTTATTGCTGGAGAGTTAATGATTGCTCGAGACTTAGTGATTGCTGGAGATTTACTGATTATTGGAGAGTTAATGATTGCTGGAGATTTACTGATTATTGGAGAGTTAATGATTGCTGGAGATTTACTGATTATTGAAGAGTTTATGATTGCTGGAGAGTTAGTGATTTATCTAGAGTTAATGATTGCTCGAGAGTTATGATTGCTCGAGAGTTAATGATTGTCGGAGAGTTAGTGATTGCTGGAGACTTAATCATTATTGTATAGTTAATGTTTTCTGGAGATTTAATGATTTTGGCAGAGATAATGATTGCTGGAGAGTTAATGATTGTTGTAGAGTTGATGATTGCCGGAGAGTTGGTGATTACTGGACAGTTAATGATTGCTGGAGAGTTAGTGATTGCTGGAGAGTTAATGATTATTGTAGAGTTAATGGTTGCAGGAGAGTTAATGATTGTTGGAGAGTTATTCACAAGGAGCAGTGGGGTACACACACGTCTGCCACAATACGAACAACAGGATGTGAACACGGTGAATCTTAGTTTGGGTCAGAGACCCAAATATAGATATAGACAGTACTGACAGGACAGCACACAGGGAAGACAGCAGACTACAGGAACCGCAGGGTAAGACAGGTAGAGAGAAGTACCGAGACAGGTCAGAGTTGTTGACAGACAATATAAGGTTAAGACCAGGTAAGGTCAGAACCGAGACCAACGGACCATGCCATAACAGGCATGAAACACGGGGCCATGAGAATCCGTGATACGGGCAAGCAGACCCGAACTCAAGCAGACGGAGTTAGACAAGCGACAAGGACAGACGTGTGATAGGGATTGAGAATACGACGAGTGTATGATTGATAGTACGACTGAGAGGGCCAGTGTTTGCTAATTGTGTGCTTACTGAAAGTTATGTTGAGTTTGTAGAGACGAATGCACGTGTGTATATACATAATTTACGGTATATATAGTAGGCCTCTTTCAGTCCTGAAGGACTATAGAGTTGTGCCGCTGGGGAGGTACCTGGCAGCACCGCTGGTGACTGTATAGTCCAATGCGAGAGTGACAATCCCTGTCAAAGTTTCCTCATCTGTAAGACGAGGCAGGTCCCGCAGTAAGTGACTGTATTTCATGCCTTGTGCCGCCAATCCTCAGTTTGTTGGATCAGATTGCACTCAAAGAGCACCAGTCCGTTTCGCACATCTCTTCTCCAGAAACATCTGTCTGTTGCGACTCTTTCCTACGTGTCTGGATTTATGCCAAGGGTTTTCATATCTTGTTTACACACATCCCTATATCGCATTTGGGGTCTTCCGGTTGGCCTCTTTCCCGTGGCTAGTTCTCCGTATAGAAGATCTTTGGGAATACCTTCATATATATATATATATATATATATATATATATATATATATATATATATATATATAATATATATATATATATATATATATATATATATATATATGCCCGATGTACTAAAATTGTATCTATTCCGACAATTTTGTTATCGAGTCGGAATGACGCTCGCTAAAAGTTAAATAAATAGTCTGAATTTGACCAATTTGTGAGCCTGCCTTCGAGTGCGCTTAATTGAATGAAAGTATAAGCAATAATCTGTCATAGACCACTCAGTGGAAGTATTATATGTCAGTGAGTCTATGACAAATAATGGGAGCATCGTCTAATACACGAATCCGACAAACAGAGACAAACAACTCTAGACACCTACGAGACAGCATACTAACATAACGAGAGTCTATCCACAGCCACGACAGAATCCTGTAGACAAACATAATAACAGTTTCTATCCACAGCCAGGTCCGCCACGTGAATCAACAGTACCGCATAAAAACAGCACGCTCGTTGACCCCTGTTTCAACTCAAGCCTGGAGGAAAACTTCAGTCACCATCGGCAGCTAAGTGTGTGTGTGATTTCATTTCTGTCTACAGTCGTAGGAACTCCGACGCGGAGCAAACACGGCAGGGGGCTTCAAATCTTCAGAAGGACATCCTCTTCTCCGAGCATTTCGGACCATGTATGTACGTATGCATATCTAGTGACAATGTGAGGTGGAGGTTATTATGGCAGCTTTGTTAAATTCGTTAGGACTGTGTGCGACATACAGTCGATTACCGCTGTATCGTAGATGCTGGACGCCGGCCGACATTTGCGTGATTGACTGCACTGGGACTCGCCACCTCGTTCGAAGGAAGGGCTAGAGTCCTTACACGAGACCTCTGTAAAGTTCGTGGTTTATTGTGAAATTGTTGGTATTGCAGTCACCGCTTCTAACCACACTATTGCCGAGACTCATTCCAATTTAGGTTTGCGGCAGTTCCACAGCCAGCACGAGGCCTTTTCGGCAGCCTCAGACAGTCGTTTTTGGGCTCGGGCCCTTGCACGTCCTTTGATGCCCATTCGCTTCAGCACATCGAACACGGAGTAGGAGACAAAACCTCGCGCGCCAACTTCCACGGCGAACAGCTTGAGGCTCGTGACCATGTCATTGTACTTTTCTGTCTTGTACAGGTGCTGCTCCTCAATATTCGATTCGTACGGGACAGTCAGCTCAATCAGCGTTAGCTGCTTGGCTGACGAGGAGCTAAGCACAATGTCAATCCGCAAGCCAAACTTTCGGATCACCTCAGGGTAATTGCCATGGTCCTTTAGGTCTACGGTCAGTTGCCAGTCCCTCGCACCGTCGAAGACAGTAGCAAGCGGCAAGTCGTCAGCTTTACCATTTTTATGCCATGCTGAGACGAAGGAAATTTCAATCGGCCTCGGTCCGTTCCCCTCTTTATTAGCTTTCATCCTTGCCATGTCCACTATGGCAGCCAACTCGGTCATGACTTTGTTATGGCGCCACGTGAACTGCCCTTGGGTCAGGGCTACCTTACAACCAGACAACACGTGTTCCGCTGTCTGGACTATCTGTGCCTTCTTATGGAGGGGACACGGGATCGGTGGTTAACCCCCACGTCGCCAAGTTGGCACCTGGTGGCAGGACATCGTAGAGGGATCGGGTGAGAAAACTTAGACGCAGTGGCGCCACGCGCCAGATTTCGTTCCACGTAATGGATCTCTGCACAACCGCCTCCCATGACATCCATTGCGCTTGCTGCGCCTGTTGGGCAGCCTTGCGGTATATGCCGTCACCTTCCCCCTTTCGGATCTCCTTGACCACCAGGTCCCTGCGTTCCTTGGCACTCGCCTTTGACAACATTGGATCATTCACTTGGAATCCGAACCCTTGCTTGTCAAGCTGGGTGTGACCCACTACCTCCTTCAGCTGGAGTGCAGCCTGGGCTTGTTCGACTGCGCTGACGACTTTCCACTTCCTTCCCGAATTCAAAGCGGGAACTGAAGCGCTAAACGTTATGTCTGGAGACTCTCGCAGCATGATCGCGAGTCTGGCTTTTCCGGTCTTAAACTCTTCCATGAGGTACAGGAACGGGAGGACGAGCTTGCTCTGTTTACAATCCAATGCGTCAGTCGTGAGGCATGTGGGTACTTCATGCCACTTTCTCATGTATCTACTTGTCTTGCATTCCATGTTGCTTATTGTGGACACGCCAATATCATATATTAGTAGTGGCCAAAGGAGATTTTGAATAAGCATAAATTTGAGAACCCAGATTTTGAACATGCCTATCCGCCTGGTTTTATCGATGGTATTAAGGCCGTTCGACAGCATTGCTGTTATTTCTGCTACCTCGTTTCTGTCCGTCAGGGTTGAGTCATTCACACGCCCGAGACTCTTCACAGATTCCTCCATCACCGTGAGAATCGCTTGCCCAGACACGGTGAACCTCCTTTCCACCGCCTTACCCTTCACGATGGACAGGCTTCTCGATTTCTTTGGTATGAAGCTCATCCTGCACCAGCGAATCAGATCGTTCAGTCTGAGGAGAGCGCTGCGAGCATCGCTCTCCTTCAGTGTCAGGGTAGTGGTATCCTGCATGACAGCCTTCAGCGGTGGCGTGTTCACCGCTTCGCTGAGCTTCAGACCGTGTGCATAGCCAGATGCTGTATCTAGTATGGCTTGCATGGTCATGACCAATAATATCGGCGAAATTGTAATGGTGTGGGAAATGATGAGATGAATTATTCTCTTACAATCGGGTCTCAAAGTAAATCAAAATTATTGTTAATCATGGCAGCATCCAGCCATTTACTGAAAATATCTTGAACTTCAGAAACATAATCCAGAAAGGTTTGAGTAGTTTTTTTGGGTTAATTTTGAAAACTGTGCCCTGTAACCTGCGCTAACTAAAAGAAAGTGTTGCATAATACGTGATTTCATGTAATATGTACCACAATTTAATTTTTCTGTGCTTTACAATAGATATTGATATTGTGTATTACATTGATACCATATTGTGTACATTAGCGTTGTAAAGTACTAAACAAGAAATATGGTAACTCTAAAAGAATTCATAGAATTATGAATTAAGTGTGGACTTTTATGAGATAAATTAATAGAATGAAGCGAAAATAAACTGAGAGAACAGCCTAAAAGAGAGGAACGAGCAAAAGAACGGGAAATGAAGAAAGCGGAATTAGACTTGAAGCAAGCAGAGCTAGAAAGTCAAACAAAACTCAAAGAAGCAGACATAATCGCTTGAATAAAAAGGGAGAAGGAAATGCGCAAATCAAACTCAAACAAGTAGAAACAGAAGCACAAAACAACATAGAAACCAGAAAAATAGAGAGTTAAGACAAATAAAATAAATTTAAACAATACTTGGGTATCGTAAATTACTTCGCCACAGGTGACTGCATATCTGCATAGACGCAGAATTTTGAAACTATAATGACATATAATCTATACTAAACATCTTTCTTTGAGCCTTTACAGGTAGTTGAATCTATTCCATCAGACCCCAGAAAAGATTTTGATTACATTAAATCACGTATAATGCAACACCTTCTTTTAGATAGCACAGTCTACAGGGCACATTTTTCAAAATTAACCATCAAATCTACTCAGACATTTCTAGATTACGTTTCTGATGCTCAAGATATTTTCATTAAATGGCTTTCAGCAGCCATTATTAACAATAATGTTGATTTACTTAAAGACCTGATTTTAAGAGACAAATTAATCCCTTCACTTCCCACACCATTCTCTAAATTACTGCTAGAGAATGATTGTCCTTCCGTTAAAGAGATGGTGAACAAAGGAACTGCTTATTTTACAGCCAATAGGGACATTTTTTTTCCTATTTCATAAAAAAAGATACTGAATTTGTTGCTGCGGCTACAATAAACAAACCTAAACCTTTCAGTAACGATAAGAACAGGAATAATTCAAATGTTAAGGAAGATCAGTGTAAATATTGCCATAATCAACATGAAGAACATGCTATGTGTGACCAAAACCCAAATTACCAAAATTATCTACAGACCACGATAAATAAGCAGCATTTCAAACGTAGCAATTATAAAAGGCTTACTAAATGTTTTTTTTTCTTGCAAATCCTACGGACACTGGCAGAGCAATTGTGAAGGCAGAAACCTATTAAAAAGAGCAAATGCTGCAATCTTAGATAGCTCCTCTTCCGATGAAGAAGAAGAAGAAGAAGAAGAAGAAGAAGAAGAAGAAGAAGAAGAAGAAGAAGAAGAAGAAGAAGAAGAAGAAGAAGAAGAAGAAGAAGAAGAAGAAACTGGCAACGCAGTAGAAACTATAGATACTTTTAATTTAGATAATTGTACCACATGTAACCAGTTTCACAATGACGGCATGTTAACGTGTGGACACAAAGTAAAATTACCAGTGAACAGGCAAATGCAGTAATTAACTCAAAAGGCAAATTGAAGACCAACCAGGTTTTGTCAATAACAAACTATGTAATATTTTGAGGGACAGCGGCTCTACATTAGTAGGTCTATGAAAAGAACTAGTCCAACCTGTAGATTACACAGGGAAATTAATTACATGTAGACCATTTTCTGGTAACATCGAGAAGTATCCTCTTGCCTGGGCAAATATTCAGTCACCATTTTTTGTCAGGCAGGGTAAAGTGCGCACTACTTGACAACCCGGGCTGTGACGCCATTATTGGTATTCTCCAAACATAATAGATCGCTCTGATGATGACATGAAAGCTTGGTATGTGCCTTAAAGCTGATTCCATTATTAAGCATAATATGAACGAATCAACGATAAGTCAATGTTGGGTTTCACGGCTCAGACTTAACAGGAACTCATAACTGCAATGGATCCATAACGATGAAGGAATGATGCGGTAGACTAGTGTTGAGAAATGAGAAATCATCGCTGTTTATTATGCAGCTGACATATAGTAAATGTACTCACATCAAATAGTTCTCTACCTGGCCTGTGGTAGAATTAATAAATAACTATTTATGAATCTGTACCAACCGTTATTTCTCCTCAAGCTTTCGTCACCTTTATTCCTCCTTTCGTCTGCCCATCCGTTATGACGCTATAAGAATCAGTGTGTCTAGGTGATCTCTGTTCATAGCGGTTTCAGTTGACGGCGGCATTCCTAGACATGATCGGTGCTTCATTCCTTGATCTACCCATGTCATCCATCTACTCTTCTTCTATCAACACAGTTCTCCACTTTCTCCTTGTAACGCCAGTTCCAATATCTAAACACAACCTTCCATGGTGGATTCCAGTCAAAACTCCTCGTAGCCCAGTGACGTCAGAGACTGACGTTTCTGCGTTTACCGTCCCGTCTCCTGGATTCCATACGATATTGGTTCCATCATTCCTTCTATGTTCTTGTTGACGTCAACAGCGGGTGCGTGCCCCATGGCAGTATGAAACCAACAGTCAAGCAAACACAATGGCAGAGACAACATCACAAGTAAAACAAGACAATATTCAAACCATGATGAAGCAAAACATAAAGCCTACCATCACCTATCAGAATAAAACTACAGACAATGACACCCCGAAATAGCAAAAGCATAAAGCTACAACACTGGGTACAGAAACCTAGGACTTGAAAGGTAGATCACGCAGTGGTCTAAACCGCGTAAGACAGAATTTACCCTGGGCTTACAGCAAATACTCCTCTGAAAACATGAGTATGAAACATTTAAAACAAAACCAGAACATGTGTATACTAACATTATTATTGTACTTTCTAATAAATATATCAACAGTGTGTACTCTCACGCTGAACTTATGTTACTGTAACTAACAATTATAGTACAAAATCCATCTACAACCAGCTAAAATACAGCCTTAATTCACTATAAATTACCGATCAACAACCGGACGAACGATTACCATATAAAAATAACAAACCTTTACTGGACGAGAAACGGAGAAAACAATGACATATCACAAAACGAGACAGCAACACCAAACACAGTAATTACTCAGACAGACACAAACGAAACTGAAAAATGTCTAATTCCAACAGTAGACATGAACACATCACATAACAAAACAACAGCAACTACCACATTAATTCACCATACAGAAACCAACGAATGCCAGGTCCTACAGTAAACACAACAGAGACATTGGGGACATAAAGACCTCATAAAAAGTAATTATTACAAACTAAGACGTATATAGTAATTCACTGACCGACTACAAAACAATCTACTCATACAAACCGATAAAGAATGATCCAAATAGACATCACATAACAGCCACCGTTTAGACTCCCACTAAACACAGACCATATAACGTGACTATAACAGACTTCGTTAGAATGACAAGACTGTTACTAGACGACATACCATACGACAAAGCATACATTGATGGCATATGCATCCACACAATAACATGATGCAACACATAACACTCCGACTTATTTTTGACCATATCAAAATACACGGTCTGACAATAAAACCAAGCAAAGTAGAGATAGGCTTTAGCCAAATTGACTTCCTCGGCTACAAGATCGCCGATGGAAACATATCAAGTGACGACAAAATTGTGTCCAAAATTCTTAATTTGGATATTCCAAAGACAAAGAAAGAAGTTCGAAGTCTATTGGCTTTGTTGAATTACTACAGAAAGCTTATTTCAAGATTTGCTGAGCCCACGGAAGGTTTTACAGGTTCGCTTTAAAAAAAAAATAGAGAGAGAGAGAGAGAGAGAGAGAGAGAGAGAGAGAGAGAGAGAGAGAGAGAGAGAGAGAGAGAGAGAGAGAGAGAGAGAGAGAGAGAGAGAGAGAGAGAGAGAGAGAGAGCAACCCAGCAGAATTGTAGAGAGTTTGGACCAAACTGTAGCATTCGCAAAAATAACATCTTGTTTTTCAAAACCTCCCATCCTAACACTTCCTAATCCAAATTTAATTTTTACAGTTTGTACAGACGCCAGTGGAGTTGGCCTGGCGGGAGTTATGCTCCAGAGCTACAACAGTATCCTTCATCCGATCATCTACGTTAGCTGCAAATTGTCATCCGGCGAAACGAAATACAGCACACCTGAACTTGAGTGCCTTGCTGTCATTTTTACTCTAACCAGGTTATCCAAATACTTGGAACACAATTTATTCTCCAGTCGGACAACAGCCCACTCCTGATACTTCATCAAGGCAAGTCCACAAACCACAGGATAGCGAGATGGGCACTTATTTTACGAAGTTATAACTTCAGCATGGAGCTTATAAAAGGGAATGACAATATCCTCGGGGATTTACTATCCAGATTCCCAAGCTCTATCGTATCTAGTTAACTAAGTATAGCAAAGCGCAAATAACATTCAATAACTGTGATATTCCATTATATTATATTTTATATATATATATATATATATATATATATATATATATATATATATATATATATATATATATATATATATATATATATATATATATATATATATATATATATATATATTGAGGAGCGGCTGGCCGAGTTGCTAGAACGCCGGACTCTCATTCGGGAGACCCGGGTTCGATCCCTCGGTAAGGTGTGGGATTTTGTTTTGTCGAGGGCAAAAAGAAAATTCTAACTGCACTAGCCAGGCGGCCTTAATTCCTCAGGCTCAAAGACCCCTCTGCTATACCCCGCAAGGTACTATATTGGCAGTAAATGACAGTTTGACAGTTATATTTTGCATATCCTTTACAGGACATCGCTGTCAACATCAGCATCTTTCAGCTGTATGTTGATTTCTTGGCAAGATTACGCTCAGTAGTTTGCCATTGCTTTCTGAGCGGCCGGCTCAATACCCCGTAGGTTACCGATGCGATTCGAACCACTGCTGATTCTCACCGTCATCACGTTAACCACGAGAGTATACGAGAATACGGAGAAAAGTCGTAACCTCTAAGCCAGGAAGCCGGCCTTTTATATATATATATATATATATATTTTTATAGACAAAAATCACAAATACTGAAGTATTGGAAAGATCAGGTTGTTTGACGGTTTATTCCATGCTCAGTCTTCGTAGACTTAGATGGATAGGACATCTTAGAAGGACGGATGATGGTAGAATACCAAATGACATCTTGTTTGGTGAATTACAGATGGGTAAGAGATCTCAAGGTCGGCCTCTACTACGATACAAAGATGTGTGTAAGCGGACATGATTGATACAGGCATTGACAATGCACATTGGGAGCAAGTCGCCGCTGAACGTGTTACATGGAGGGCAAACATAAGAAATGGAATAAAGACAAAGGAGAAAATTATTGCAGACAAGTCCCACACCGAGCGTGTGAGACGTAAGATGGTGCATGATGGTGGAAATGACCACGTGTCCACACGCACCCACTGTGAATGGACATTTACAGCGCGAATTGACCTTTTCAGTCACATTCGCTACCGCCATAGGTAAAAGTTATTATGCCTTTTTCAAGCACAAGCTATCGTCTGTCAAGACGGCAAGGTGTCAATATATATATATATATATATATATATATATATATATATATATATATATATATATATACACACACACACACACACACACACACACACACACGCACACACACATTTTAAAGACATGGTGTTAGAAAATGAGCATGTTGTGTATTTCGAAAGGAAACAGAGATTACATTTTTTTTCTTCAACAGCGCCACATGTGCCTTAGAAATTGACAGCCATGAACAGTACTGTTTGCTTGCTTGCTTGTGTTCATTGGCTTGAGCTCCAACACAAAGTCCTGTATGTCGGATGAAGGCATCCTGTTGTCCAACATCAGTGTGATGTCATACAGGACCTGAGGTTTGCGTGAGTATCCGTTGTCCCATGTCTGGCTTATTGGTGTGCAGACTGGTGGTTCCTCGCCATAGCCTACAGGCAGACACTCTCCGACTTCGGAGGAATCGGCGATCCTATTGACTTCAGCCAGGACCCCGAAGGGACCTGTTGCCCAGGACGCTCGGCGAGGACGCGTCAATAGGTCTTGGCCAGTATATAACCCGGCCCTGGTGCCTTGGAAACACCTCTGCGTCCCATGAACAGTACAATATGATAGTTAATTTAGTGACATTGTGTTTGTATTCTGTGCAATCAAACTAACTTTCCAACTTTAATAAATTATTTAACTAGTCTAATATTAAGTATGAATGAGAGTGTAAATGACATACAGGACATTAAATTTGAATAAATGTATGTGAACGAGTGAAAGTTACTATCGTAATCTATGAATTATCGCTCGGCATCTAATATTAAGACTTGTCACACCTGTTACAAGTTTGAATGCAACTAAGTCAAGCGTATGACACTTAGAAATATGAAATAATCGTAATTTAATTAACATTTGAAATTATAATGGATTATACATGAGAGGTTACACCGAGCAACGAATACGGCATCCAAAAGGGACATACTACACACAGTGTAAAAAGGTATATCTGAAAGGGACATAATATACAGTGTAAAATAAAAAAAAGTACATCTGAAAGGGACTTAATATAAACATTGTAAAAGTGTAACTCACTATTCATAATTCTAATTGTTAAAGAAGTCTAACAAGTGCCAAATACGATCAAATTTATTTGAACAACATGATACTGAGGTTTGCTGAGACCAGGGATTAGATGTCTGGCCATCATAATCTTGAAAACAACATGATACTGAGGTTTGCTGAGACCAGGGATTAGATGTCTGGCCATCATAATCTTGAAAACAACATTTTCTTGGTGTTGAGACAAATTTGTCTACAACATGACGACTAGAAGGGTATGCTACGAGAACGGTCGTTGGTTGAAAGATAACGTAAGTCAACTGAACCTTCGGTCTGTGCTGAGTCACGTAAGCAAAATAGGTACAGTGTGAACACGTAGAGTCGAACAGAAGATCATAAAAGGGTACAGAAGAATTGAGATAAGATACACTATTTTACAATAGTAAACAGTCACGATATCAGTCACCTCGCCAGTAGCAAAACTACTAATCGATATACAGTCACGTAATATAGGACAGTACGGCAAGGTTGGTTCTCTGACAGATTAACATAGTTTATCCAAATACAGAGACACAAATCCAATAAAATAGGAAAGTTGCACAACAGAGAAGATGGGAGTGTGTCAGGGGCCCAAATATAGATATAGACAGTACTGACAGGACAGAACACAGGGAAGACAGCAGATTACAGGAACCGCAGAGTAAGACAGGTAGAGAGAAGTACTGAGACAGGTCAGAGTTGCTGACAGACAATATAAGGTTAAATCAAGGTAAGGTCAGATCCAAGACCAACGGACAATGCCATGACAGGCATGAAACACGGGGCCATAAGAATCCGTGATACGGGCAAGCAGATCCGAACTCAAGCAGACGGAGTTAGACAAGCGACAAGGACAGACGTGTGATAGTGATTGAGAATACGACGAGTGTATGATTGATAGTACGACTGAGAGGGCCAGTGTTTGCTAATTGTGTGCTTACTGAAAGATATGTTGAGTTTGTAGAGACGAATGCACGTTTGTATATGAATATTTTACGATATATATATACCTGATGTGCTACAAGTTTGTCTATTCCGACAGTTGTTTATCTAATCGGAATGAAGCTCGCTAATAGTTAAATAAAGAGTCCGAATTAGACCAATTTGTGAGCCTGCCTTCGAGTGCTCTTAATTGAATGAAAGTATAAGCATACCCCCGGTTCAGACAGCATCACAACAGAAATGATTAATGCTTTAGAAGAATATGGAATAGATAAAGTTACCAGTCTGCTTAATACAATATATGATACTGGAAATATTCCTCAGGAGTTATATAATTATGTATTTATTGCAATCCCAAAGAAATCAGGAGCCTTGGAATGTGATCAACATCGAACAATTAGTATAATGAGTCACATCACAAAGATTTTGCTAAGTGACATATGTCTGGGTCATTGACATTGAGGTGAGTGACTTGTAGCCGGGCTACGAGAAAAACAACCAGCCATGAGAAATAATGGTGAGGGTGGATGCAGACCCCCAGGGTGGATGAGGCAGGGTGAGAGACAGTTTAGTTGTGTGTGAAGTCAGGAGACTTGAGGGCAGTTGAAGCGGGGACCGACTGAGAGTCGGGTCGCTTTGGGGAGTTGATATCTGGACTCCGAGCTGGTCGGAGAGTGGAGTGAGTGAGCTCCGTCCTGGGTAGTATTGTTCTCCAAGTTGTGAATGTAGGCCTAAACCCCAGAGTGGGTTGGATAGTTAGTGCAGCCCTAGACCCAGTGTGTGGGTTGTATTGTGTGAGGTCCAGCCGTGGATAGTAGCTGGATAACTGTCTTATGGATTTGAGATTAAAGAAGGCCTTGAGAAGGCAGTGATGTGTGCGTGTTAAGTTGTGAGGTGGATATATATATTCTATGGATTATATTGTTTCTGGATATAGAATTATGTTCCGTTTGTCCGTGTTCTTTCTACATTAAAGGATTATGTGCGCCAACTCAATCTTGTTTAATGACTGGTGGATGTGCACTGCGAGGGATGAGTTGTATTATGAGACAGGAGGCTAGCTCAACTTACACTCTGTAATGACATACAAGGAGCAGTGTAACCTAGACAACCACCATCTCAATCAGTTATTATAAAGAACATCGTGAGACTAAGAATTATCATGCAAAGAGTTAGGAGGAAAATACAACCTGAAATAGGAGAAGAACAATGTGGCTTTGTAGAAGGCAAGGGTACAGTAAATGCTGTGTATATACTGAGAACAGTAATTGAACGTTCTATAGAAGTAAACAAAGATCTACACCTTTGCTTTATTGACTACACACAGGCTTTTGATAAAGTGAGACATTTCAACATGATAAGGATGCTTGAAGATCTACAAATTGATGGAAAAGATCTTAGACTTGTAAAAACATATATTGGAAACAACAAGCTGCCATAAGAGTTGATAATGAAGTAAGCCAATATCAGCCTATTAAGAGAGGTGTGAGACAGGGATGTGTAATGTCTCCAGATCTTTTTTTCCTGTACACTGAAAGTATTTTCAGAAATATTGAAGATATGGAACGAATCAACATTGGGGGACGATGCATCAATAACATTAGATATGCAGATGATACAGTCTTGATTGCAGACAATGAACAGGACCTGCAAAATCTAGTAGATGCGATTGTTACACACAGTGAACAACTAGGGGTAGAATTAAACTGTAAAAAGACACAGATTATGGTCGTCACTAGGAAGAACGAAATTCCACAATGTAATATACAAGTAAATGGGAATATTCTTCAACAAGTGAATAGGTACAATTATCTCAGAACAGTAATAACATCTGATGGGAGATGCCTTGAAGAGATTAGAACAAGAATCGCCATTGCGAAAGTAGCCTTTAGCAAGATGAAAAACATTCTGACCAATAAAAGGATGTCAATTGAAACGAGAAAAAGAGTGTTGAGGGGATACATAGGGCCTGTTCTTTTGTATGGATGTGAAACTTGGACAATGTGCAGTGAAGCTGAAAAACATCTGATGGCTGCAGAAATGTGGTTTCTGAGGAAAATGCAAAGAATACCATGGACAGATAGAAAAACCAATGACCAAGTACTACAAGAGACAAATGAAAATCGTAGATTGATTAGAGAAATTAGACGTAGACAGTCAAAATGTTTTGGACATGTTATGAGAAGAAATGGACTGGAGAACTTAGTGACAGCTGGCAAGATCGAAGGGAACAGACCAAGAGGAAGACCGAGAGGAAAATACCTGGATGGCTTGGCCACATGGCATGGACGAGACAGGAACACTGAGCTGATCCACGTCTACTAATTGTTGCAGATCCTGTGCATTGTCTGCAATCAATACTGTATCATCTGCATATCTAATGTTATTTATGTTTCGTCCTCCAATGCTGATTCCATTTAGGTCTTCTACATTTCTGAAAATATTTTCACTGTATAGGGAAAAAAGATCTGGAGACATTACACATCCCTGCCTAACACCTCTCTTAATAGGTTGGTATTGTCCTACTTCATTATCAATCCTTATGGCAGCTTGTTGTTTCCAATATATGTTTTTTATAAGTCTAATGTCTTTCCTATCAATTTGTAGATCTGCAAGCATATCCACAATGTTGACATGTCTACCTCTATCAAAAGCCTTTGTGTAGTCAATAAAGCAAAGATGTATATCCTTGTTTACTTCTAAAGCACGTTCAATAACTGTTCGCAGCATATACACAGCATTTACTGTACCCTTTCCTACTACAAAACCACATTGTTCTTCCCCTATTTCAGGTTGTATTTTCTTCCTCACTCTTTGCATGATAATTCGTAACAAAATCTGTGTGATGTGACTCATTATACTAATTGTTCTATGTTGACCATTCCAAGGTACCTGATTTCTTTAGGATTGCAATAAATACAGAGTTACTTAATTCAGAAGGTATATCTCCAGTATCATATAATGTGTTCAGCAGTCTGGTGACTTGCTCTAGTCCAAATTCTTCTAGATCTTTAATCATTTCTGTTGTGATGTTATCTGCACCGGGAGCCTTGCCAGCTTTCATATGCTTAAGAACATTTTGAACCTCCATCTTTAAAATTGCTGGTCCTTCATTATTAAATCTAATAGCATACTGTTCCTCTCTGTTATCATTATACAGGTCTTTCACATAATCTGTCCATACATGTAGAATCTGATCTTTTTCTATTATGACTTTGCCATCTTTAGTTTTTAGACAGCCTGTTGATGATGTTAGTTGGTTAGTCGACAGGTTATCCTCACTGCACATCGCAGCAGGCAGTAGATTGATTGATTGATTGATTGGTTTAGGAACCGACATCACAGCATTCGGGACATTCCCATAAGCGCTCCGTCCCCATCCTCAGCAACCAGCGAAGAGTTCCAACACTAATAGTTCCAGTAGCAATCTGATTATATGTCCGTCGCGCCTTTCCTCTGAGCGTCGAGCGTCGACAGTTAGTCGACAGGTTATCCTCACTGCACATCGCAGCAGGCAGTACAAGAATGATGTTAGTTGGTTAGTCGACAGGTTATCCTCACTGCAAATCGCAGCAGGCAGTAGAAGAATGATGTTAGTTGGTTAGTCGACAGGTTATCCTCACTGCAAATCGCAGCAGGCAGTAGAAGAATGATGTTAGTTGGTTAGTCGACAGGTTATCCTCACTGCAAATCGCAGCAGGCAGTAGAAGAATGATGTTAGTTGGTTAGTCGACAGGTTATCCTCACTGCAAATCGCAGCAGGCAGTAGAAGAATGATGTTAGTTGGTTAGTCGACAGGTTATCCTCACTGCAAATCGCAGCAGGCAGTAGAAGAATGATGTTAGTTGGTTAGTCGACAGGTTATCCTCACTGCAAATCGCAGCAGGCAGTAGAAGAATGATGTTAGTTGGTTAGTCGACAGGTTATCCTCACTGCACATCTCAGTAGTCAGTACAAGAATGTTCAGATGACTGCCTCAGTATGTCACTCAGCATTTAGCTGCCCTATTTCTGCGTTGGTTGACAATACTTCTGTGATCCCTGGCTTTATTACTCTTGGCTTAACATTCTTGCAGCCTGCTGAGGGTTGCAGAGTCACAGTCCTCTCTTGACACATGTACTCGTCACACCTCTACCGGAATTCCAACATTTGAGGTCGGTGCATTGCTCGTCCACTTCCCACAGTAGCCCGTCTGGCATGCTATCAGTTACCCTCTTATACCTGTATGACGGGCCCCTTCACCTGTGTTTTGTGTTAGTGTTGACGCCCTCAAGACCTCTAGCTACTGTTTTCGAGGCCAGTCCATCTCGGTCTCAAAGAAAATAATCATTGAGACACAGAGACAGTCTGCCATACGTGAAAGTCTGTATCTCCAGTCAGGGCATTGCTTTAGTGACTGCCATGACCTCCATAGTCAGGCTACTTGTGACAAGCTTTGTCACAATTCTCTCCGCGACCTGAGCCGTAAAGGCCCATGACCTATCCACTCGTCTAACAACTGACCCATGTGTGTAATGGCTACCTCACCCTCAGTAGAATTCTCAAATGTCAAGGCCTGAACTTCTGCCTCCATAATTACCAAGTTTCGTTGTCTGTATCTCTATCTATGAATTCTGGCGTCTACTGAACTGGACGTACCGCACTCTGTTGGCACTTGTTTCCATTTTACGCCAGTTTCTATGCTCTCAAGAGGACAGATCTGTTGAATAACGTCCTCAACCTGAACCATCCGGCATTTCTCTTGTATAACCTGCTCACTTGTATCGTTTCGATCTCGCTGTGCAGACGATACACACAGATGATAAACAATGTTTATATACAATGTTTATATACAGTTATATACCAGGGTACACACCATACGACCAGTTATAATTCAGGTCACAAATGTTATGACCAGTTATATGCCAGGTTACACATGTTATGATCAGGTTAGATGTGTTATGAAATATGTATGATATCCAAAATAAACATGAATGCACTCAGATTGGGATACTCAGCATTGCAGCAGGCAATTGCAGCAGGCGATTTGCAGTGAGGATACACCATACGACCAGTTATAATTCAGGTCACAAATGTTATGACCAGTTATATGTCAGGTTACACATGTTATGATCAGGTTAGATGTGTTATGAAATATGTATGATATCCAAAATAAACATGAATGCACTCAGATTGGGATCTGGGTTGTCAATATTGTGATGGATTGAAAGGCAGATTTTTACTAGCGTGACCACTTAGAAATTAGGTTATGATTGTTATTGATGTGCCATGTGACACACACACACACATATGATACAGGCAACAGTAGACAATGTCATTGACTGGTGCACTGAAATGAGTGCTGTCATTGTCGTAAGAAGTGTCGTCCCTGGGTTTAGGGGAATCAACACCCACATTCTTTTAACCCCATATCATTGTCTTGAGGATCTCCTAGCTTTCTGTCCACAACATCCCGTCAGTCCCTGGATCTCTCTCTCTCTCTCTCTCTCTCTCTCTCTCTCTCTCTCTCTCTCTCTCTCTCTCTCTCTCTCTCTCTTACCCCTGGACCATGCCCCCTCTCATTCTTTTACAAAACATATTACACAACACTAGCTTCTACAAAATGACAAATTAATTTAATAAAGAAAAGTGTCAGGTGTGTGTAAAGTGTATGTGTATAATGTCTGTCGTATAATCTAGTGTGCTTGCAGAATCAGACCGAACAGCTCGGGATCAAAGTCTGCTTCATCACTGTACTGGCTACACAACAGCACCATAGATTAAGGACAGAAGACCTCACCAAATGATGCGTCTCTCCGGCCAAATTTCGACTTCCTCCAATAGCTCTTGGATAGTCCGGATGCATGGTCACCAATGGTGGATATAGTCCAATACTGACCATGAATCTGACACACACAATGTAACTAATAGGTCACTAAAATATCCCTGATCTGATAACACTTGTACCGTAAAACAATGTTTACTGTCACTTTGAAACTAAATGTTAGTAGTTACGGTCATAGGAATTCACCAATTAGAAAACTCAAAGTTAATTGGTAATGCTTCACAAGAATTCCCCATTTAGAAAACACAATGTTAATTTTCCAGTTTTCTATATACTACTATTGTTCCTGTTACTGGTGGTATTGTAAGTGTATGCACTCTAATATAATAAGAACCACCACCGAGGAATTACTCTGAAATGATCATCAGTTCCTGCTCAGCAGAGGCCAGGTTCTTGAAGCCCCTCTGGGTTATGAGCCCAGTGCAAAAACCGCTGAGTGAAAAAAACTTCCTTCAATAATAGAGCCATACTTTTCTGCTACTTCTTGGTAAATCTAGTGGAACCTGTTGAAGAGAGAACACAGCTGGTGAGAGCAACCCGATTCCGACCTTTATTAGGTGAGAGTAGGCCGACGGCCGCACTCAGATATATAACAGAGAACTAAACTCTGTCATAAGGCAGAGGAGCTCATCAAATCGGTCTGAGTCATGGTAAAACAAGGAAAGACTAAAGGAAAAGTGCAGAAACCCAGTAGATACCCTACTGGAAGATCCTACCACTTGACATTTCCTTTATCCCCCAACCATCCTCAATCTCCCTAAATATCATCCCACTACATTGTCCTTAACTCACTGAGTTAATTGATATCTCACACAAGCTAGTTTAAGCACCGCGATAGCCTACTGCTGCCGACACTCTTATAATACGTTCTCATAACGCGCATTACCACTCTAGTCTCCTAAGAATAATCTAACTTGAGTCTATGTAATTAAATACCATATATTTATTCCGGTTTGAAATTGAGACTACTAAATCACACACGTCTTTGTTGTTTCACAACATTTGGTCAACTCACGCCAAAGTTGTTTATCCAGACTGTTGTAATACTGTGTCTGAATGACGTCACAGATCTGTCTAGACAGTAGGCGTCTAGAAGCTATTTTTCTCTCTCCGATTCCGACTGGATGTAAACAACTGGCTAGCCGTCCCGCTTTCATCTGGGGACTTGTCCCGGTACTTCATAAAGTCTTGCCGGCCTGTGATCTAGAGAATTCTTTTCCCCACAACAAAAGTTCTTGCCGACTTCCATCGGGACAGTCTGTCTCCAACTTCAAAGGATGGCTGCCGCCTGTAGACGGATGGCGCGACAGTCTTTCATCGATCGACATCTCCAAGAATTGTCGTGACAGTCATCCACCCAGAAAAGGCAGCTGTTTTGTGGTGCTCTCTGGACAACAGGATTGTGAGAGCTGATGTCACAAGCCTCGCGATAGATGGTAGAAGCATCAACAGAGAGAACAAACTGAAGTATCTGGGAATCACATTTGACAGGAGCCTGTCCTTCAAGGACCATGTGGAGACGGTTGTGACAAGGTCTCAAAAGGGACTCAATGCACTTAAAACTATGGCTGCAATGGACACAGAGCAGAGAATGCTTTTCACACTATACCAGCACTTGACCCTCTCAGTGATTGATTATGGACTAGGACTGCTCACTGTCTCAAAGAGTCAGCTGGTGAAATTAGAGCGCATACAGAACGAAGCGATGCGAGTCATTCTGGGATGCACTAGAGACAGCCCAGTTGTGTGTATGCGTTACATCCTTGGTTTGCCGTCTGTTGTTGGTAGGCTCAATGTGATGCAGGCAAAGGCATACCTCAGAGTAGCTGCAGACACAGATCTCCCGTTGCATGAGGGTCAGCGACTGAAAAGAGGAAAATCATGGATGGCTCAGGCGGAGGATACGATCAGGCATGTGTACCCCTTGGAGAACATTAGGAGAAGAGAAGAGTGGGTCAGGGTGTCAGCGGAGCAGTCAGACTTGTGCAGAGTTATAATCACACTGAGCCGGGAGTGCAGGGAGTGGCCAGCAGGGGCCGCGGAAGTGGAAATCCAGCAACTAATTCAGGATAATGCTCGCTCAGGTGATGTGATTATCTACACAGATGGGTCGGTGTTGAGAGGTAGGAGAAGTGCCTGGGGGTTCTTAGCAAAAGCCAATGGTCGACGTTTGGTGCAGGAGAGTCTGGCATATGATACCACAACATCTAGCTTAAGAATGGAGGTGGAGGCGGTCAGTGCAGCTTTCCGCTGGATGGAGAATACGATACACACACACACACACACACATCGTGATTGTAACTGACTCAGAAAGCATGCTGAGTAGGGTGAAGACAGGCAAGCTTCGTGCAGAGTGGCTTTCTTCGCTTCGGAAGTCACGGGTGACAAGCATCGTCTGGATCTTTTCTCCGGTGCATGCTGGTGTGCTGGGGAATGAACAGGCAGACATATTGGCTGGCTCGGTAAAACTTGGTGGAGTATTGATGCATGACAAAGCTGATGTGGTTGCGACCTTGTGGGAGCATGTGTACACCTCGGAGGAGCAAATGGATCACCATGGTCTGGCAAGAATGCGACAGCGAGGGGTGACGAGGGGATCTGGCCGACGATCAACGCTCAGAGGAAAGGCGAGACGGACATATAATCAGATTGCTACTGGTACTATTAGCGTTGGAACCCTTCGTTGGCTGCTGAGGATGGGGACGGAGCGCTTATGGGAATGCCCCGAATGCTGTGATGTCGGTTCCTAAATCAATCAGTCAATCAATCAATCATATGATTGTTATGTCTGTGCCATGTCACACACACATACACACACACACACACACACACACACACACACACACACATATATATATATATATATATATATATATATATATATATATATATATATATATATATATATATATATATATATATATATGTCGACATGATAAGGATGCTTGAAGATCTACAAATTGATGGAAAAGACCTTAGACTTGTAAAGAACATATATTGGAAACAACAAGCTGCCATAAGAGTTGATAATGAAGTAGGTCAGTATCAGCCTATTAAGAGAGGTATTAGGCAGAGATGTGAAATGTCTCCAGGTCTTTTTTCCCTGTACAGTGAAAATATTTTCAGAAATGTAGAAGATATAAATGGAATTAGCATTGGAGGACGAAACATCAATAATATTAGATATGCAGATGATACAGTGTTGATTGCAGATTAGTAGATGAGGTTGTTGCACACAATGAACAACTGGGATTAGAATTAAATTGTAAAAAGACACAGATTATGGTCGTCACCAGGAAGAACGAAATACCACAATGTAATATGCAAGTGAATGGGATTATTCTTCAACAAGTGAATCGGTACAATTCTCTCTCAACAGTCATAACTTCTGATGGGAGATGCCTTGTATTAAAACAAGAATCACCATTTGCGAAAGAGCCTTTAGCAACACGAAAAACACTGACCATTATTAGTTAGTTAGTTAGTCTTTCCTCTTGAGCCTAAGGCGGCGCATAGGACAGAAGTCCTGTCTCTCCATGCCTGGCGGTTCGCTGCTTCCTGTTGTAGATCTTGGATATTTACTTGGCCATTGAATGAGCCTTCTCTAATGATGGTTTTACGCAGGGCTCTCTTGGTCTTCCCCGTTTTCTTTTCCCTACTGGTGACCATATGAGGGCTTGGTAGGGAAGTCTTGACTTGCTGACCAATATAAAAAATGTCAATGGAAACGAGAAAAAGAATGTTGAGGTGCTACATAGAGCCTGTTATTTTGTATGGTTGTGAAACTTGGACAATGATCATGCAAGCTGAAAAACATCTGATGGCTGCAGAAATGTGGTTTCTGAGGAAAATGCAAAGAATACCATAGACAGACTGAAAAACCAATGACCAAGTACTACAGGAGACAAATGAAGATCATAAATTGATTGGAGAAATTAGACGTAGACAGTCAAACCTTTTTGGACATGTTATGAGAAGAAATGGATTGGAGAACCTATTAACAACTGGCAAGATCTAAGGGAAAAGACCAAGGGGAAGACCGAGAAGTGAATACCTGGATGGCTTGGCCACATGGCATGGTCGAGACAGGAACACGGAGTTGATCACGACACTGGTGATCCAAGTGAAATGGCTAGTCATGACCGGCCATATATCATGGTACATGATATATATTAGGGCTGCGGAAGTTAACGATAAATTAATCGATTAATCGTTAATATATTTTTAACGATTAATTTTTGTTTTACGATTAATCGAAAACTTTTCTCTCATCACTTATACAAATGAACCAGATGTCGAAAAATTGTCGGACATTTTAAACATAGTGCTGCAAACACAACCGAGTTGCAAAATTGTACTAAGTCACCAATGTGTAAGCTGCAGCAAGATGTACCAACAAGATGAAACAGCGTGTTTATTATGCTACAGAGTCTTCTACAGGTCAGAGAAGCATTAACTGTCTACATGTCAGATGAAAAGAAGCAATACAAAGGTCCAAAACTGTCAGATTCAGATTGGGAGAAGATTTCGAAATATGTCAAAGTTTTGGACTTATTCCGTCGGACCATGGTCCTGCTTGGCGGTCAAGATTATGTTTTATGTAGCTGTGTATTGCCACTGCTTCATCGTTGACAAAGCATATGACTGTACACGATGATGATCCGGGCTACATAGTTATATTTAAGGCAGCATCTTTTAATGACTTCAGTGAACGTGTAGCTAATATGACAAGCATTGAAATACTACAGATTGCAACAGCACTTAATCCACGCTACAAATACCTGAAGTGTTTGTCAAAAGATGCAAAACAACGAACTTGGTCCCGCATTGAACAACAAATAGCAGTTAATGTTCACGATGAGCAGATGGAGACTGCTGCAACGAATGATACTGACATTGACAATGAAACTATATGTGAACCAAATGAAAAGCACATTAAGCTAATGAAGTCTGCAATAGAGAAGAAAGTTGCTGAATCGGTTGACCGTCTTACAATAGTGGAAACATAATTAACATCGATATCCAAAATTGGCATTCCTAACCAAGACCATTCTGTGCATACCGGCTACCTCAGTTCCATGTGAACAGATCTGCTGGTTATATTGTTAATAAGACGCACTCGTCACTTGAACCAAATACTGTCAACATACTCTGTTTGCATCGTTGGTTATTAGATGTCATATGAACACGAAAATCCAGTGTCATTTCGATTTTTTACAAATACGACCATAATGAGTTATATGACTATAAATGTTTTGCTTTACTCGAAATTAACTATTAATTAATCGTTAATTTTTCAAAAGTTAATAATTAAATTTTAATTAATCGGTCGCAGGCCTACTATATATATATATATATATATATATATATATATATATATATATATATATATATATATATATATATATATATATATATATATATATATATATATATATATATAAATGTATATATATATAAATGTATATATATAATTGTTATACCTGTGCCATGTGACACACAAACACACACACATACACACACACATACACACACATATATATTTAAGATTGCTATATCACACACACACACCTATACACACACATATATATATATATATATATATATATATATATATATATCTATATATATATATATATATATATATATATATATATATATATATATAATATATTATATATATATTGTAGCGTAGCGTCAGCTACGATGATAAGGAATCTATCAACGTGCTGCGGATAGACTTTCTAAGAATAGAAAAATAAGTCACTGGAGAAGACAAGACTGAATAGCTCGTAATTCTAGACAGAGTAAAGGTCCCAGAACAAGTCTAATCTTCTGACAGTGTTCAGGCAGACAGGAATGGCGTACAACTATACTGGTTTGATACAGACAGTCTGCCAAGGTTGTCTAGCTACGTGCCTGAAATAAAAAGCTCGAGCCCCCAAAACTCTAATCCCTCTCAATGACACGGAGAAAGACAGAGTAAAATATATAACAGAGACAAACTTTCATATCTTCTCACTCTACTATGACTAAGGTTAATTAGGTAACAACTAGAGTTTGTAAAATTAAAATCACATTAACATTTAATATATGATAACACTTTGGGTGCTCCACTGGAGGCAGCCCTGTACATAAAAAGGGATACACTTCCCTGTATCCTATTGCATATCTAATATGGGTTGAATCTACTAGACTGTCTAATCATTGACGAAACTCTTTGGCCTATAGAATATTTTGAGTTGAATGATGATGGTGGTGGTGGTGGCCAACGGTAAGTTTGGCCACTTATCTTCTGGTTCTCCGGCTTACACAGTGAGTGTAAACCCTAGTTAGTAGGCATAAGTGAGATGGTGAGTGATGCTTCACAATGTCACACAGGTTGGCACATCTAAAGCTTGGTGCTGAAGGTGTCAAATCTGTGAAATATAGTGAGAGTACGTGACTCTTCTGTCGAGACATATGTAAGCATCGGCCCTGGATTGTTCCTGATGGCCAATAACATCTCATACAAAATTTGCAGAAACAGAATAGCATGAGCTATCTGTCCCTGCTCCCTATAAGTCCCTATCCTAGGATAAATAGTAAAACACTGACCTAGGGAAAACATTTCAATAAAATCATTCTATCTTTTCTTATAAGTGAATATAATAATTATTCAGTAATAATTAAACATCTAATCATATAATGCATATCATAATTATATTATTAAAATACAATAATTACAAAGTAATCTAGAGGTAGATACATATACAATCTATTAAACAGATTACATATTATAGATATTCATGTTCAAATTCTGATGCTATATTCCTAGCATATATTTAATATAGTGATTCTATGTAACATTCTAAAATACACACAATGTAGGTAATTATCATAATGGAATGTGATAGACTGAAAGTTAATGGCGTGGCAGGCAAGAACAGGACTGCGAATTGGTGAGAAATCACCGATAAGAATTAACGAACATGCCTAGGATCTACCACGCTAGTATTTGACATTCGTACACGTGTTTAGTAAGATTTCCTATTTTCGCGGCATCGAAATATTCATTATTATCTCTAAGTATTCGCAATCACTATCACATCCTCGAATTATCACCACTATGAACGGCCTCATGTATTTCCTAAACTAACGGCTCGATTAGTATGGCCTAGTCTACTGCTATACGGACTAATCGAAAATTGGGTTCTATCCGACTTTATCAAGTTTACAACTATCTCAAATCGTCTACACCTCTCTAAACCTCATGTAAAGGTAATTTTCTACACAGTTACGTTTTACCCTTTACCCTGCGTGCTTAGTAAACTACCTGTACGAAGTATAATATAGGCGATCGAGTTTAGTCGGTAAAATAACTATTATGGTAAATAATTAGGTAAAATAACCTATTATCGGCGGTTTCCAACTTTAACTACACACGGAAATCTCGGGCGCACACGGCAATATATTATATCGATACACATAACTATTCCTTACCCTTCTAATCTACTGACCACACTTGGGTACGGAAACTGCTCTAGGTATCTCTCTAATATATTTTAAATATATTTATGGCCGTAATACGCGCCAAAGATAAAACTCTTAACACTGTATAAGTATTTTCTCAGAGCCTAGTTACTAGCATGTTTCTACCCCAACGTCTAGATTGCGAAAGAACGAGTTTAGCTATTCTTCTCCTGACCGGAAGTGGTCGTGCCAGGGAGTTCGTTGTCGTAATTTCGCCGACCAAATTGTGAAATAGTCGTAGCCAAATTTATAGATTTGGCTGGGTACACTACTTTGTAAATTCAGCCTCTCCCCCGATCTTAATGTATCGTATTACTTCATATTAAAGTAATAACATTAAATAGGAGTTACTTTAAACTATAGCCATGTACTGTCTATGCATAGATATATAGGAATAAAAACGAAATTAAATTCTTCTATAATTACATAAGGGTTTTTAAAAGAATTTACTCCAATTTAAGCAAAAGATGAAGAGGAAGCTGGGGACTTCGTCACATATGCCTACCGTTGAAAGTAAAGTTCGAGAATTCGGACTTTACTCCAGCCAGCACACTCATCAGATTTTGTTGGCACTTACTCCAACAACCCTGGAACATATGGAACCAGTCTCCCCCTCTTCTTCAGTAGGACAATTCCTACTGAAACCCTGCTTCTTCGTTTCTAAGACATCTTCTAAGAAACCTCCTCCCTTGATGTCGTTTCCATGGAAACCTATGACGACCTGGTCGTCCCCACCCATCTTCTCTATTCTGAATTCCCGGAGAGTGTTCTCCCCTAAAGGAATAAGGGTTCCTGGTTGGCACAGTAACAGGTAAATGATTTTGTCGGACTGGGTCAGTACGGTTTATCATCGTGTTTACTGTGTCACCTTTAATCCATCCGGGCTTATCTGTTCGCATCGGGGCATGTGACTCTGGAATTCGTCTCATCTTCCCTGACTCAGACGTCTCCGAATCAAGGTTGATAGAGACACCATTCACTGTCTCCTGAGGTGTCAGGGGACACTCCATCTCTGAGTTATCTCTCCCTTCGACCACAGTTGCCACCGATAATGCCATCAGACTGCACCGGTGGATCAGTTAATCTGTCTACCTGTTTCCTAATCAAATACATGGGAAAGACTTCCGGATTACCCTGAATGTCTATTTGTAATGGGTGCGACACCTTATCTGTAATAAGGAATGGCCCCTGCCAACCCATATCTAAAGGATTATCCCCCTTTGGTGATAATACTAACACTTGATCACCTATCTTAAGGTGGAGTTCTACCAAGAGTAGGTGGAACCAGATGGCACTCTTTACATGACCTAACATTTCGTTTGATATCCCGGGTCATCCCCGGCCAGAAATAGGAGAAAGGAAGCCTTTGGATGGTTGCTTTCATCCCCATATGCCCACCGTCAGAGATGGAGTGTACCATTTGTAAGACATGGTTACGATACCTTTTGGGTACCACAAACTGTTCGTGGACGTGATCCATATTTCCCGCCCTACGGTATAACAGTTTTTCCTTTTCGTAGAAATCACCAGCTACCGGTGGATTTCTAGATTTTGGCAGTTTGCCAAAGCAGGATTGTAAAGTGGGACATGCTGCTTGGGCAGCCCTAATCTCCCGAGATAATGGGTGAATAAGAATTTCGGGTTCACTCAAAGCGGTGCCCTGATTCTGGGTCTGCATAGCACATGTATAAGTTGTGGACTTAGGTTCACCCAGATATACATATTTTCGCCCTAACATGCAGGGATATACTGGATCATCTAGCACAACAGCAGAAACTGTTCCGGTGACATATTTGGATGTCACCTTCACCCTAGCAACCTTAACAAGTTTAGGTTCAGAGCTCAGAGTAGCACCTCTTAACTCAATAGTGTGGTCGGTCAATTGTCCAGGTTTCACCAAGTGAGCTGCAATGGCCGCGTCACTCTCCAGACCCGTGTCATATAAACACGGTACCTGTCTCCCATTAACAGTAACTGTCTCAACTACTGGAGGTCTTTGATTATCACCAGGGGTCCTCCATTGGTGGTTTTTATCCGCCAAAGTCAAACAAGCCGTGTAATGAACAGGGGTTTTGTTTTTACACGAACTCGTATGGTGGTCGTTTGTTCTGCAATTTTTACAATATTGATTACCCCCTCTATTACCTGTAGGTTGTTGAGGTTGAGATGACTGTTTACTATTGTAATTACCTGGAATTTGGTGTGGACTACCTAGTGTGCCACCTGTTGTCCTTACCTTCAGAGTTATTGGTTTGATAACCCTGATTCTGCGTGGAAGGATTATTTTGGGCCTTATCCGTATGACTAGGTTTAGCAGTACCTGCCTCACCATGTGCAGTTAAATACCTTTCGGCTAGTGAGATTATCTCTTCTAATCTAACTCCACCATTTTCAGCTATGAACATTTGAAGAGCTTTCGGGAGACCCTCTTTGAATTGATCTGCAAGCATCATTTCCTGTAGCCCCTCATAGGTAGTATCAAATTTGCTCAGTCCTACCCACTTCGTAAAATACGTGTGTTGTCGTGAGGCGAACTGCGCAAATGATTCTCCCTGAGATCTTTTGGCTGTACGGAACTTCAGCTTGTAGGCTTCAGAGGTTAATTCAAATCTTTGTAAGAGAGCATTTTTGAGGGTATCAAAGTCCCGCTCAAGGCCAGGCGGAAGCTTCGTAAATACATCAAAAGCCGGACCGCGGAGTCCTTGGGAGAGTTTGATATTAAATTTCTCTTTAGGCAGATTATACGCTTCACACATGATGACAAAGCGATCAAGGTATTCATCCATCTGATCCTCCTTCGGGTTGAAGTGGGCCAGTAAGAAGCTCATGGATCCTTGGCAGAGAGACAGTCCTGAAGAAATGTCACTACTGTGATGGGGGGGGGGGGGGACTAGCACTACTGTACCTGGAAGCATCAGGATATTGCAACTCCAATCTCCTGACTTCCAATTCATGCTGTCTCAACTGTGCTTCCCTCTTTATTTCCAGTTCCTCTTGCTTCAGCTGTTGGTCTATTTCAGCTTGTCGCATCTGCATCTTCTCTCTAGATTCAATTTCTGCGATTCTAATTCTTTCCTCTCTTGCTTCCTTCTCTCTTTCCTTAATGATGTCCCGTTGTTCCCTTCTCCACTCTCGTTCTGCTTCTTTTACATACTTGCCCAATTCGACACCTTCATATCCTAACAAAGTTCCTTCTTCTCTCAACTCCTCTTTCGTAGGTGGCTTTTCGGAAAACATTATTTGGTAACAAAGTTGGGATAATGTGAAGTACCCTGAAATACACTTACTCACCACTAAGTAGTGATCTGTCCTGAAATTATGCAAGTAATAAATTCACTGACAGTATGCACATACACAACTGACGATACAACACATGGACTTACCCGTCAGCCCACACTCACTTATGATATTGTCCCTAACTTTTTTTGGAACCAGGTTAACTTATGTTATATTATGTTATGTTATCTTATATTGGCTATCTAGTGTTTAGTTATGCTATACTATACTACTTATTGTAACTATTAATTTATCTAGTTTTACTTAGTATAGTTTAATATTGAGATCTACTGTGAGGCAACACCTTACTAGAATCTCTAGTGAACGAAGATTGAAAGTTTGAACTATCTATCCCGGACGAGCCCCCACTTGTAGCGTAGCGTCAGCTATGATGATAAGGAATCTATCAACGTGCTGCGGATAGACTTTCTAAGAATAGAAAAATAAGTCACTGGAGAAGACAAGACTGAATAGCTCGTAATTCTAGACGGAGTAAAGGTCCCAGAACAAGTCTAATCTTCTGACAGTGTTCAGGCAGACAGGAATGGCGTACAACTATACTGGTTTGATACAGACAGTCTGCCAAGGTTGTCTAGCTACGTTGCCTGAAATAAAACAAAGCTCGAGCCCCCAAAACTCTAATCCCTCTCAATGACACGGAGAAAGACAGAGTAAAATATATAACAGAGACAAACTTTCATATCTTCTCACTCTACTATGACTAAGGTTAATTATGTAACAACTAGAGGTTGTAAAATTAAACTCACAGTAATATTTAATATATGATAACACTTTGGGTGCTCCACTGGAGGCAGCCCTGTACATAAAAAGGGATACACTTCCCTGTATCCTATTGCCTATCTAATATGGGTTGAATCTACTAGACTGTCTAATCATTGACGAAACTCTTTGGCCTATAGAATATTTTGAGTTGAATGATGATGGTGGTGGTGGTGGCCAACGGTAAGTTTGGCCACTTATCTTCTGGTTCTCCGGCTTACACGGTGAGTGTAAACCCTAGTTAGTAGGCATAAGTGAGATGGTGAGTGATGCTTCACAATGTCACACAGGTTGGCACATCTAAAGCTTGGTGCTGAAGGTGTCAAATCTGTGAAATATAGTGAGAGTACGTGACTCTTCTGTCGAGACATCTGTAAGCATCGGCCCTGGATTGTTCCTGATGGCCAATAACATCTCATACAAAATTTGCAGAAACAGAATAGCATGAGCTATCTGTCCCTGCTCCCTATAAGTCCCTATCCTAGGATAAATAGTAAAACACTGACCTAGGGAAAACATTTCAATAAAATCATTCTATCTTTTCTTATAAGTGAATATAATAATTATTCAGTAATAATTAAACATCTAATCATATAATGCATATCATAATTATATTATTAAAATACAATAATTACAAAGTAATCTAGAGGTAGATACCTATACAATCTATCTAAACAGATACATATTATAGATATTCATGTTCAAATTCTGATGCTATATTCCTAGCATATATTTAATATAGTGATTCTATGTAACTTTCTAAAATACACACAATGTATGTAATTATCATAATGGAATGTGATAGACTGAAAGTTAATGGCGTGGCAGGCAAGAACAGGACTGCGAATTGGTGAGAAATCACCGATAAGAATTAACGAACATGCCTAGGATCTACCACGCTAGTATTTGACATTCGTACACGTGTTTAGTAAGATTTCCTATTTTCGCGGCATCGAAATATTCATTATTATCTCTAAGTATTCGCCATCACTATCACATCCTCGAATTATCACCACTATGAACTGCCTCATGTATTTCCTAAACTAACGGCTCGATTAGTATGGCCTAGTCTACTGCTATACGGACTAATCGATAATTGGGTTCTATCCGACTTTATCAAGTTTACAACTATCTCAAATCAGCAACACCTCTCTAAACCTCATGTAAAGGTAATTTTCTACACAGTTACGTTTTACCCTTTACTCTGTGTGCTTAGTAAACTACCTGTACGAAGATAATAATACGCGATCGAGTATAGTCGGTAAAATAATTATTATGGTAAATAATAGGTAAAATAACCTATTATCGGCGGTTTCCAACTTTTAAACTACACACGGAAATCTCGGGCGCACACGCGCAATATATTTCTATATTGATACACATAAAACTATTTCTTACCCTTCTAATCTTCTGACCACACTTGGGTACGAACACTGCTCTAGGAATCTCTCTAATATATTTTAAATATATTTATGGCCGTAATACGTGCCAAAGATAAAACTCTAACACTTTATAAGTATTTTCTCAGAGCCTAGTGACTAGCATGTTTCTACCCCGACTTTTGGATTGCGAAAGAACGAGGTTAGCTATTTTTCTCCTGACCGGAAGTGGTCGTGCCAGGGAGTTCGTTGTCGTAATTTCGCCGACCAAATTGTGAAATAGTCGTAGCCAAATTTATAGATTTGGCTGGGTACACTACTTTGTAAATTCAGCCTCTCCCCCGATCTTAATGTATCGTATACTTCATATTAAAGTAATAACATTAAATAGGAGTTACTTTAAACTATAGCCATGTACTGTCTATGCATAGATATATAGGAATAAAAACGAAATAAATTCTTCTATAATTACATAAGGGTTTTAAAAGAATTTACTCAAATTTAAGCAAAAGATGAAGAGGAAGCTGGGGACTTCGTCCCACACATATATATATATATATATATATATATATATATATATATATATATATATATATATATATCTATATATATATATATATATATATGATTGTTTATATCTATGCCATGTGACACACCCATATATATGATAGTTATATCTAAGCGTGTATCATTACCATTATAGGTCAGCCTTGAATGTCTCCCAATAAACTTAGCTAGGAGAGGCACTTCTAGTTCACAACGAGGTTACACAGTAGTTTGACATCCTGTTAACCTGTAAGCCCTCTGACGTCTTTATAGGATTGTATGCCACCCTTTCAAATAAGGAATGCAATTTGCAGAAATCTTCATCTATCATGCCTGCCTGTACCAATTGCGCTATGTCATCGTTGTGCTAATGCCTTTGCCCGGACCGACACTACACTGTCTGATCAACCAATATGTTGTCAACCTGCCTTGTTTCATTGTGTTGCAAATACATATCTGATCGTTGTAGCAACGGAGCCCGCCCGTCGGCACATAACACAACCACCACCAGGCGCTGCTGCTACGACCAGGGTGACCAGATTGGCTTTTTTACGCCAAATTTGGCTTTTTAATAAATTGGTTTGATGTCGGAAAATCAGTTTGGCGTTTTGGATTTTTCTTGGAATTTTTTTAATCAGGCTTGGCGTCAGAAAATCAGTTTGGCGTTTTGTTTTGTTTTCTTGGCTTTTTTTTTTTATTTTAAACGT
Source organism: Cepaea nemoralis (assembly GCA_014155875.1). Lineage (NCBI taxonomy): Eukaryota > Metazoa > Mollusca > Gastropoda > Stylommatophora > Helicidae > Cepaea > Cepaea nemoralis. Next base: position 22,100 of record JACEFZ010007942.1, on the reverse strand, counting down.
TTAACAATATTTTAAAACATTGAAATTTAAAATACAAAACACGTTAATTTTTGTATTAGACACGTATGGTTTTCGTACTGTACTTGTACCTGAACTTGTTCTATGCACGCTGACGCATTGCGCAGCCACCCACCTTACTGTTCAGTTCAGTTTTCAAATTCATTATACCTTCATCGCAAGTTGCAAGTATTTCTTATTATTGAGACTATTATCATGCCAAAGTGAACACCATCTGATGATACTAATCGGAAATATAATGATCAATGGGAAAAGACATTTGTGTGGCTCAAGAAATCCACTGATAGTTCTGAACAGGCATATTGCAAATTGTGCCATTGTAATATTGTTCCAAGATATTCAAATCTCGCAAATCATGCAACAACAGAAAAACACAAGCGGAGCGCGTCATCTTCTTCACAAAAAGCAGTTTCAGTGGTGACAATAAGCTAGAAAATTGATGATAAAGTCATGTTAGCAGAGTTACTAACTGCTGTTAACATGGCCTGCCATTGTGCCATACGTACCATCGATCAATTAGGTGAAATAATGGTAGCCCATGGATGTGGCAGCACTCTTGGTCAGATAAAATCACACCGAACGAAGTGTATATCACTAATAATAAATGTTATTTCACCATCTTTAAAATCTGATCTAATTCTACACCTGCAAAAGATTAAGTATGCACTCATCATTGATGAGTGCACTGATGTCTCGACCCAAAAGTATTTGTGCATTTTAGTTAGATACCTCAGCGATAAAAGAAATGAAATTACTACTAGTTTTCTAGGTTTGATTCCAGTTCAGGAGGCTACAGGAGAGCATATATTTAATTTGATTAACAATGAAATTGAAAAATGTAATCAATCATTAAAAAATTGCATTGGTTTTGCATCCGATGGTGCTTCCAGTATGGTTGGACGCAACAATTCAGTTCGGTCCAGAATGACAGATGTATCTCCTTCATGTGTTCAGTATAAGTGTGTTTGCCATTCATTAGCATTGTGCATCAAATATGCAGTGTCAAAACTACCTTCAAACATTGGATTTTTGCTGACAGAAATACCAAATTGGTTTAGACATAGCAATCTAAGAAGAGAAGCATTTAAAGATTTATTTAAAATTATGAACTCATCGACAGAATTTCAGCAAGCTAGAACTGCACCACTTCCTTTTGAGAAAATGTCTTCTACTCGCTGGCTTGTCCGGGGAAAAGTAATGTTCAACATTCTAATGAATTGGGAAGATTTCAAGGCTTTTTTTTTATTTCTGCTGAATTAACAAATTATGACACTAAATTTAGGTGACGACTTATAAAGTAAATGCTTGTTGATCAAAGAAACTACCTTTATTTTTATTTTTCAACCCCTATTGTGCAGGAATTCGAAATGTTAAATAGCCTTTTTCAGAAAAATAAGGCAGATACTCACGAATTACATTAAGAACTATGCTTGCTTTATAAGAGTCTTAATAGTAGGATTTATGATACCAATAATAAGAAAACAGATATTTCTAATGTTGATTTTGGCATCACATTCCTATCAGAGTGTGATAACTACATTCAGAAAAGTTCTGATACGAAAATTAATTGCCAAGAAGAAGTCTTAGATCTCAAAGAAAGATGCTTATCCATGCTAGAAGAAACACTTGATCAAGTTAGATAGCGCCTTCTTTCAGCAAGAAATATATTTAAAGATCTAACCAATGTTAGCCCTGGAATAATCTTAAACCAGGCTTCTAGACCACTATTTTCGAAATTGCCCTTTTTGAATTTGGCTGAAGAAAACCACTACACTATTATTGAAGAACAATACAGACAATTGCCTTTTATAGATTGGAAGGGAGAAGAACAATTTAAAGAAAATGGACTGCCTAAAGATACAGAGCAGTTCTGGCAAGGAGTCATGAAACATCCCCAATTTAAAGAGCTTGCTTCTTTTGCTCTTACTTGCTTAATAACACCTATTAGCAATGCTGCAGTGGAGAGGATGTTCTCTCTTTTAACATGCATAAAAACCAAAGCAAGGAATAGACTTCAGCTGTCTCTCTTAGAAGCAATTATTAGAATTAGAGCAGAACTATTATCTTCAAGCCGGTCTCCCTGGTCGAGGCGTTAGCAGCTTTCTCCGTAACCCAGAATACTCTCGTGGATGACGTGAGCGCACGAGAATTGGAAGCGCCAGTGACTTATGAGAGTATGAAGCTGGTCGCTCAGAAAGCAATGGCAAACTACTGAGCGTAATCTTGCCAAGAAATCAACAATCAGCTGAAATATGCTGATGTTGACAGCGATGTCCTGTTTAGGATATGCAAATACAAACATTATCTTCAAACAAGTGCTGTAATGTTCTTTCATCCAAAATGTTGAAAGATTTCAAAGCTGGAATTGTATATTCTAATGAATCCTGCACTGAATTTCTCAACAATGAAGAGGAACACTTATTTGAAGAAGAGGTTTTCATGTGATTTAGGTATATTTTTAATATATCTTTTTACTGGGCAATGTTTGGCCTTTTTTTGGTTTTTTTTATTTTGTGACTTGGCTTTTTTGGATCATGGTGATCTGGCAACCCTGGCCATGACACACAGATTCCGGGTCCGGACGTCACTGGCTGCAGGAAGATATTTTCTTATCACTTGTTTTATTTCATTATCGGTCTATCTGTTGTATCAGCAAAAGAACTGTCTTATCTATTGGATCCGCGAATGATTATGTTATCTATTGTTTCAGAGAAGTGTTGTGTTATCTACTGTTTCATTGAATGGTTGTGTTATCTGTGGTATTATGGAATGACTGTCTTATCTATTGTTTCAGAGAATCGTTGTATTTTATTTCGTATCCGTGAATGATTCAGTTATCTACTGTTTCAGAGAATGATTGTGGTATCTATAATTTCAGTGAATGATTGTGTTATCTATTGTTTCAGCGAATAGTTGTGGTGTATGTTGTCTCAGTGAATGATTTATCGTCTCAGTGAATGATTGTGTTATCTATTGATACAGCAAATGGTTTTGGTGTATGTTGTCTCAGTGAATGATCTATTGTCTCAGTGAATGATTGTGTTATCTATGATACAGCAAATGATTGTGTTATCTATTGATACAGCAAATGATTGTGTTATCTATTGTTTCAGTACATGGTTGTAGTATATGATGTCTCAGTGAATGATTGTGTTATCTATTGTTTCAGTACATGGTTCTAGTATATGATGTCTCAGTGAATGATTGTGTTATCTATTGTTTCAGTACATGGTTGTAGTATATGATGTCTCAGTGAATGATTGTGTTATCTATTGTTTCAGTACATGGTTCTAGTATATGATGTCTCAGTGAATGATCTATTGATACAGCAAATTATTGTGTTATCTATTGTTTCAGTACATGGTTCTAGTATATGATATCTCAGTGAATGATCTATTGATACAGCAAATGATTGTGTTATCTATTGATACAGCAAATGATTGTGTTATCTATTGTTTCAGTACATGGTTCTAGTATATGATGTCTCAGTGAATGATTGTAATATCTATTGTTTCAGTACATGGTTCTAGTATATGATGTCTCAGTGAATGATTGTAATATCTATTGTTTCAGTACATGGTTCTAGTATATGATGTATCAGTGAATGATTGTGTTATCTATTGTTTCAGTACATGGTTCTAGTATATGATTGTCCAGTGAATGATTGTAATATCTATTGTTTCAGAACATGGTTCTAGTATATGATGTCTCAGTGAATGATTGTGTTATCGATTGTTTCAGTAATGGGCTCTAGTATTATGATGTCTCAGTGAATGATTGTAATATCTATTGTTTCAGTACATGGTTCTAGTATATGATGTCTCAGTGAATGATTGTAATATCTATTGTTTCAGTACATGGTTCTAGTATGATGTCTCAGTGAATGATTGTGTTAGCTATTGGTTTAGTACATGTTCTAGTATATGATGTCCTCAGTGAATGATTGTGTTATCTCTATTTCAGTACATGGTTATAGTATATGATGTCTCAGTGAATGATTGTAATAGCTATTGTTCAGTACATGGTTCTAGTATATGATGTCTCAGTGAATGATTGTAATAATCTATTGTTTCAGTACATGGTTCTAGGTATATGATGTCTCAGTGATGATTGTAATATCTATTGTTTCAGTACATCGGTTCTAGTATATGATGTCTCAGTTGAATGATTGTGTATCTATTGATTCAGTACATGGTTCTTAGTATATGATGTCTCAGTGAAGATTGTAATATCTAGTGTTCAGTACATGGTTCTAGTATATGATGTCTCAGTGAATGATTGTAATATCTATTGTTTCAGTACATGGTTCTAGTATATGATGTCTCAGTGAATGATTGTGTTATCTATTGTTTCAGTACATGGTTCTAGTATATGATGTCTCAGTGAATGATGTGTTATCTCATTTGTTTCAGTACATGGTTCTAGTATATGATGTCTCAGTGAATGATTGTGTTATCTATTGTTTCAGTACAGGGTTCTAGTATTATGATGTCTCAGTGAATGATTGTGTTATCTTATTGTTTCAGTACATGGTTCTAGTATATGATGTCTCGTGGGAATGATTGTGTTATCTATTGTTTCAGTACTGGTTCTAGTATATGATGTCGCAGTGAATGATTGTTTATCTATTGTTTCAGTACATGGTTTAGTATATGATGTCTCAGTGAATGATTGTGTTATCTATTGTTTCAGTACATGTTCTAGTATATGATGTCTCAGTGAATTATTCGTGTTATCTATTGTTTCAGTACATGGTTCTAGTATATGATGTCTCAGTGAATGATTGTGTTATCTATGTTTCAGTACATGGTTCTAGTATATGATGGTCTCAGTGAATGATTGTGTTATCTATTGTTTCAGTACATGGTTCTAGTATATGATGTCTCAGTGAATGATTGTGTTATCTATTGTTTCAGTACATGGTTCTAGTATATGATGTCTCAGTGAATGATTGTGTTATCTATTGTTTCAGTACATGGTTCTAGTATATGATGTCTCAGTGAATGATTGTGTTATCTATTGTTTCAGTACATGGTTCTAGCTATATGATGTCTCAGTGGAATGATTGGTTACTATTGTTTCTTAGTACATGGTCTAGTATATGATGTCCAGTGATGATTGTGTATCTACTGTTTCAGTAATTGCGTTTTTCTAGTATATGATGTCTCAGTAATGATTGTGTTATCTATGTATTCAGTACATGGTTATAGTATTATATGATGTCTCAGTGAATTGATTGTGTTATCTATTGTTTCAGTCAAATGTCTGTATAATGATGTGTCTCGTGAATGATTGTTTTATCTATTGTGTTCAGTACAGGTCTAGATATGATGGTCCAGTGAATGATTGTGTGATCTAATTGTTTCAGTACATGGGTTCTAGTATATGACTGTCTCAGTGAATGATGGTTATCCTTGTTTCAAGTTTTTTTTACATGGTTCTTAGTATATGATACTCAGGAATGATTGTGTATTGTTATCTATTGATTTCAGTACATATTTAGGTATATGATGTATCCAGTGAATGATTGGTTATCGATTGTTTCAGTCACATGGTTCTAGTATATGAGTCTCAGTGAATGATTGTGTTATCTATTGTTTCGTACATGTGTTTAGAATAGATGTCTCAGTGCAGGATTGTGTTATCTATTGTTTCAAGTACATGGTTTCTAGATACGATGTCTCAGTGCATGATTGTGTTATAATGTTTCAGTAAATGGTTCTAGTTATAGGATGTCTCAGTGGAATGATTGTCGTTAATCTATTGTTCAGTACATGGTTCTAGTATATGATGTCTCAGTGAATGATTGTGTATTCTATTGTTTCAGTACATTGGTTCTAGTATATGATTTTCAGTGAAATGATTGTGTTATTTGTTTTCTTTTTTTTATTTCAGTACATGGTTATCAGTATATGATGTCTCAGTGAAGGATTGTGATATCTATTGTTTCAGTACATGGTTTTCCTTGTTTAGTATATGATGTCTCAGTGAATGATTGTGTTATCGATTGTTCAGTACATGGCTCTAGTATATGAGGTACTCAGTGAACGATTTGTGTTATCTATTGTTTCTAGTAATTGGTTAGTATATGATGTCTCACGGAAATGATTGTGTATCTATTGTTTACAGTACATGGTTATAGGATTATGATGTCTCAGTGAATGATTGTGTTATCTATGTCTCAGTACATGGTTATAGATATGAGTCTCAGTGAATGATGTGCTTATCTATTGTTTCACGTACAATGGTTCTAGCATATGATGTCTCAGTGAATGATTGGTTATCTATTGTTTCAGACATGGTTCTAGTGTATCGATGTCTCAGGATGGATTGCTGTTATCTATTGTTCTCAGTAATCGGTTTAGTGTATGATGTCTCAGTGAATGATTGTGTTATCTATTGTTTCAGTACATGGGTCTACTGTATTATGTCTCAGTGAATGATCGTGCTTATAATTGTTTCCAGTACATGGTTCTAGTATATGATGTCTCAGTGAATGATTGTGTTATCTATCGTTCAGTCACATGGTTAGTATATTGACGTCTCAGTGAATGATTGTGTATCTATTGTTTCAGTACATGGTTCTAGTATATGATGTCTCAGTGAACATGATTGTACATATTATTGTTTCAGTACATGTGTCCTCGATATGATGTCTCAGGGAAGATTGTGTTATCTATGTTTCAGAAATGGTTCTAGTCATATGAGTCTCATTGAACGATTGTGTACTCTATTGATTCAAGTACATGGTTCTAGTCTATGGATGTCTCAGGAATGATGTGTTATCTATTGTTTCAGTACATGGTTCTAGTATATGACTGTCCCAGTGTAATGATTGTGTTATCTATTGTTTCAGTAATGGTTCTTAGTATATGATGTCTCAGTGAATGATTGTGTTATCTATGTGCAGGACATGGTTCTATGTGTATGATGTTAGTGAATGCTGGTATCTATTGTTTCAGTACAGTGGTTCTAGTGTTATGATGTCTCAGTGAATGATTGGGTTATCTAGTGTTTCAGTACATGGTCTAGTGTATGATGCTCATCGCTTGATTGTGGTATCTATTGTTTCAGTACATGGTTTCTAGTGTATGATGTCTCAGTGAATGATCGTGTGTTATCTATTGTTTTTCAGTTACATGGTTCTAAGTGTTATGATGTCTCAGTGAATGATTGGTTATCTATGTTCAGTACATGGTTTAGTATATGATGGTCTCAGTGGAATGATTGTGTTATCTATTCGTTCAGTACAGGTTCTTAGTATTATGAATGTATCAGTGAATGGATCCTTGTGTTATCTATGTTTCAGTACCTGGTCTAGTGTATGATGTTCAGTGAATGCTTGTGTTTGTTATCTATGTTTCAGGACACGGTTATAGTGTATGATGTCTCAGTGAATGATGTGTTATCTAATTGTCAGAAAGTTATAGTATATGATTGTCTAGTGAATGATTGTGTTATCTAGTTTTCAGTAAATGCTATAGTATAATGACGTCGCAAGTGAATGATTGTGTTATCATTGTTTCAGTACATGGTTCTAGTGTATGGATGTCTCAGTGAATGATTGGTTATCTATTTGTTTCAGGTACATGGTTCCAGTATATGATGTCTCAGTGAATGATTGTGTTTATCTATTGTTTCAGTACATGTGGTTGCTAGTGTATGATGTCTCAGTGAATGATTGTGTTAATCTAGTGGTTTCGTACATGAGTTCTAGTGTATGATGGTCTCAGTGAATGATGTTTATCTATTGGTTTCAGTACATGGTTATAGTGTAAGATGTCTCAGTGAATGATTGATGTTATATTGTTTCCAGTACATGGGTTCTAGTATATGAGGTCTAGTGAATGATTTTGTCTATCTATTGTTTCCAGTACCTGGTTATAGTATATGATGTCTCAGGAATATTGTTGTCATATATTGGTTTAGTAATATGACTGTGTTATCTTAAGTTTCAGCGACTGGTTGTGGCATATGTTGTCGCAGCGAAGATTGTTCGTATCTATTGATCCGTGATTGATTGATCTATAAATTGATGGAGGAACCTGACATCACAGCATTCGTGGTATTCCCACGATCCGCCAAGTCCTCAGAAGCAGCGAAGAGTTTACACACCAATAGTTCCAGTAGCAAATCTGATATATCTGTCCGTCTCGCCATTCCTCTGAGCTCGGCGCGCCCAGATCCCCTCGTCACTCCGCTGTCTCATTAATGCCTGACTATGGGATCAACTTGCATCCTCCGAGGTGTAAACGTGCTCCCACAATGCAGCAACCACGTCCTCGCCTTGGTCAGTATCAATCGACACAAGTTTTTGCCAAGCCAGCCAACTGTCCGTTGCTTATCCCAGCAACACCAGCATGCCCTGGAGAAAAGATCCCGGTGATGCCCGCCACCAGGACCTCCGAAGCGACGCAAGCCAATCTGCACGAAGCCTACCTGTCCTCACCTCCTCAGCATTCTTTCTGAGTCAGGTTACAATCCGAGTAGGAACTCGATAATCTTACTAGATGGAGCAATGAAAACCGGATGCAAATTAACATCGACAAAACCAAATCCATGCTAATAACGACCAGACAAAAACTACAGACACTAGCCATAACTGGATCACCGCTCGAACTCCGCATTGACACGTTACCTATAGTTAATGTAAATGAACATAAAACACTAGGTCTTTTAATTGACAGCCATTTGAGCTGGAGCTCTCATGTTCACGTTCTTACCAAGAAAATAGCACAAAAAGTTTACCAACTTGCTACAATTCAGCACTTCCTGGACGAAAGCACTAGAAAAATATTCTATACAGGTTATATCCAATCACATCTCGATTACTGTTCCACAGTTTTGGATGGTTGCCCTAAATCTAATTTAAAACGACTATGTTCTCTACAAAACCGTGCTATTCGTCTGGTTTCTGACATAAAGCACGCTGAAAGTAATAATTTGTACAGTCATCTAAGACTTCTACCACTTCAAAAGCGCTTCCTTTTCAACAAAGCCAAATTAGTGAACAATATTATATCTCAAAATACCCCAGAGTATCTTCTGCCGCTGATTCAATCTAATGCAATGAACAGCAAGCGCCTAAATTTGTTACATGTCTCAAAGCCTAGATTGGACCTATACAAAACATGTTTCGCCTATTCTGGTGCTCACTTATGGAATGATCTGCCTCCAGATCTGGAAACTCCAATGAGTCCCTACACATTTAACCGAAAACTCTTTTAATACTTAATCCACACCGACTATATGCCACCATAATTCATTTACTGGTATAATTGTTTATTATAATCGTTCATTATAATTGTTTAACTATAATTGTTCACTATATATGTGTGTGCATGTGGGAGCGAGAGAGAGAGAGAGAGAGAGAGAGAGAGAGAGAGAGAGAGAGAGAGAGAGAGAGAGAGAGAGAGAGAGAGAGAGAAAGTGGGTGTCTGAGAGAGTGAATGTGTGTGTGCGTGCGTGTGTGTGGAGAGAGTGATTGAGCGAGAAATGGTAGGGGAATGTGTCAGTGCATGCATTCGTACGTGTATGTGTGAGAGTGAGTGAGGGAGTGTGTGCGTGCGTGCGTGCATGCGTTCATGCGTATGTGTATGTGTGAGAGAGTGTGATTGAGAGAGTGAGTGTGTGTGTGAAGGATTGTGTGTGAGAGTGAGACAGTGCGAGAGTTGATGTGTTAGTGTGTGTGTGTGTGAGAGCGCGCGCATGCGTGTGAGTCTGTGTATATGAAAGAATACAGAGAGAGAGAGAGAGAGAGAGAGAGAGAGAGAGAGAGAGAGAGAGAGAGAGACCTGAGAAGATGCATGTCATGTAACACGCATGTTATGTAACACGCGAATCCGTATGTTTGTGTATTCTCATCTGTCATATTATCAGTTAACTACCATTTGATTTTATCATGTATAATATAAACTTACGTACATTACTGTAATTTGAGTGAGAGAGTCAGTGAGTGTGAATGAGAGACAGAATCACTGAGCATGAGAGTGAATGTGTGTGTGTGTGTGTGTGTGTGTGTGTGTTGGTGTGTGTGTGTGTGTGTGTGTGTGTGTGTGTGTGTGTGTGTGTGTGTGTGTGTGTGTGTGTGCCTTCTCTGTGTGTGGGAGCATCACTATGTTTACGTCACATACTTTTTATGTACACATTTTTCTCCATGTTTAACATTTTTATGAGACTGCTCATGACAAGTGTCAGTGTATGTGTGTGAGTAAAGTGTGGGAGTTTGTTCATACTAGTTTCAATGCTAACGTGAGACATTTTGTATGTGTCTAGATGTGAGGAGGTGTGAGTGTGTGTGGAGGATGTGTGTGAGTGTGGGGATATGTGTGGGTGGGGGATGTGTGGGTGGGGGTATGCGTTTGGATGGGTTAGGGTGTGTGAGTTTTTGGGGGTAGTGATATTTGTGGGTGTTGGTGGGATGTGTGGATGGATGTGTGGGGGTGAAAGTAGGGGTGTGGGAATGGGTGTGGAGGATGTGTGTATGGGTGGAGGATATGTGTATGGGATGGGTGTGGGGTGTGTGTGTTTATGTGGGTGGAGATGTGTGGGTTGTTTGAGGAAGTATGTGTGGGTGGCGGGGTTGTGTGGGTAGGGGATTGTGTTGGGTGGATTGGGGATGCAAGGGCGGGTGGGGAGAAGTGTATGGTGTGTGGGTTTGAGATATGTGTGCGGTGTGTTGGTGGGGGATGTGTGCATGGTGTGTGGGTGGGGGGTGTGGTGGTATGGGTGAGGATATGTGTGTGGATGGGGGATAGTGTGTAGTGTGGGGGATGTGTGTGATGGGTGCGGGGAATGTGTGTATGGGTGGGGCATATGTGTGGGTGAGTAGGGGATGTGTGGTGGTTGAGGGAAGTATGTGGGCGTTTGTGGGTGGGAGATGTGTGCGTGGATGGGGAATGTGTGGGTGGGGTGTGTTAGTGGCTTAGGGATGTGTAGGTGGGTGAGGGATGTGCATGTGTCAGGGTGGGATGCGGGAGTGAATGGAGGATAAGTGTGGGTAGGGGTATTGTGATCGAGAGATGTTTGGTTGGGAGTGGGTGGGTGGGGGTGTGTGGGTGTGTAGTGGAGGATGTGTGCGTGAACGAGTGTGTGTTGGTGGACGGGTAGGGAATGCGTGTGTGGGTGGGAAGAGGTGTGTGGTGTGTTGGTTAGGGATATTGTGTGGGTGAGGTATGTGTGTGTGGATGTGTGGAGACACAGACAGTCGCGAGCTATATAAACAAGGAATGACAGAGACACAGACAGTCGCGAGCTATATAAACAAGGAATGATAGAGACACAGACAGTAGCGAGCTGTGTAAACAAGGAATGACAGAGACACAGACAGTCGCGAGTTATATAAACATGGAATGATAGAGACACAGACAGTCGCGAGCTATATAAACATGGAATGATAGAGACACAGACAGTCGCAAGTTATATAAACATGGAATGATAGAGACACAGACAGTCGCGAGCTATATAAACAAGGAATGATAGAGACACAGACAGTCGTGAGTTATATAAACAAGGATTGATAGAGACACAGACAGTCGCGAGTTATATAAACATGGAATGATAGAGACACAGACAGTCGCGAGTTATATAAACATGGAATGATAGAGATACAGACAGTCGCAAGTTATATAAACATGGAATGATAGAGATACAGACAGTCGCGAGTTATATAAACAAGGAATGTCAGAGACACAGACAGTCGCGAGCTATGTAAACAAGGAATGATAGAGACACAGACAGTCGTGAGCTATGTAAACAAGGAATGACAGAGACACAGACAGTCGCGAGCTATGTAAACAAGGAATGATAGAGACACTGACAGTCGCGAGTTATATAAACAAGGAATGATAGAGACACAGACAGTCGCGAGCTATATAAACAAGGAATGATAGAGACACAGACAGTCGCGAGCTATATAAACAAGGAATGATAGAGACACAGACAGTCGCGAGCTATATAAACAAGGAATGATAGAGACACAGACAGTCGCGAGCTATATAAACAAGGAATGATAGAGACACAGACAGTCGCGAGCTATATAAACAAGGAATGATAGAGACACAGACAGTCGCGAGCTATATAAACAAGGAATGATAGAGACACAGACAGTCGCGAGCTATATAAACAAGGAATGATAGAGACACAGACAGTCGCGAGCTATGTAAACAAGGAATGATAGAGACACAGACAGTCGCGAGCTGTGTAAACAAGGAATGATAGAGACACAGACAGTCGCGAGCTATTTAAACAAGGAATGATAGAGACACAGACAGTCGCGAGCTATGTAAACAAGGAATGATAGAGACACAGACAGTCGCGAGTTATGTAAACAAGGAATGATAGAGACACAGACAGTCGCGAGCTATGTAAACAAGGAATGATAGAGACACAGACAGTCGTGAGCTATGTAAACAAGGAATGATAGAGACACAGACAGTCGCGAGTTATGTAAACAAGGAATGATAGAGACACAGACAGTCGTGAGCTATGTAAACAAGGAATGATAGAGACACAGACAGTCGCGAGCTATGTAAACAAGGAATGACAGAGACACAGACAGTCGCGAGTTATATAAACAAGGAATGACAGAGACACAGACAGTCGCGAGCTATATAAACAAGGAATGATAGAGACACAGACAGTCGCGAGTTATGTAAACAAGGAATGACAGAGACACAGACAGTCGCGAGCTATGTAAACAAGGAATGACAGAGACACAGACATTCGCGAGCTATATAAACAAGGAATGATAGAGACACAGACAGTCGCGAGCTATATAAACAAGGAATGATAGAGACACAGACAGTCGCGAACTATATAAACAAGGAATGACAGAGACACAGACAGTCGCGAGCTATATAAACAAGGAATGACAGAGACACAGACAGTCGCGAGCTATGTAAACAAGGAATGATAGAGACACAGACAGTCGCGAGCTATATAAACATGGAATGATAGAGACACAGACAGTCGCGAGTTATATAAACATGGAATGATAGAGACACAGACAGTCACGAGCTATGTAAACAAGGAATGACAGAGACACAGACAGTCGCGAGCTATGTAAACAAGGAATGACAGAGACACAGACAGTCGCGAGTTATATAAACATGGAATGATAGAGACACTGACAGTCGCGAGTTATATAAACATGGAATGATAGAGACACAGACAGTCGCGAGTTATATAAACATGGAATGATAGAGATACAGACAGTCGCGAGCTATGTAAACAAGGAATGATAGAGACACTGACAGTCGCGAGCTATATAAACAAGGAATGATAGAGACACAGATAGTCGCGAGCTATATAAACATGGAATGATAGAGACACAGACAGTCGCAAGTTATATAAACATGGAATGATAGAGACACAGACAGTCGCGAGTTATATAAACATGGAATGATAGAGACACAGACAGTCGTGAGCTATGTAAACATGGAATGACAGAGACACAGACAGTCGCGAGCTATATAAACATGGAATGATAGAGATACAGACAGTCGTGAGTTATGTAAACAAGGAATGATAGAGACACAGACATTCGCGAACTATATAAACAAGGAATGACAGAGATACAGACAGTCGCGAGCTATATAAACAAGGATTGATAGAGACACTGACAGTCGCGAGCTATATAAACATGGATTGATAGAGACACTGACAGTCGCGAGCTATATAAACAAGGATTGATAGAGACACTGACAGTCGCGAGCTATATAAACAAGGATTGATAGAGACACAGACAGTCGCGAGCTATATAAACAAGGAATGATAGAGACACTGACAGTCGCGAGCTATATAAACAAGGATTGATAGAGACACAGACAGTCACGAGCTATATAAACATGGAATGATAGAGACACTGACAGTCGTGATCTATATAAACAAGGATTGATAGAGACACTGACAGTCGCGAGCTATATAAACAAGGATTGATAGAGACACTGACAGTCGCGAGCTATATAAACAAGGATTGATAGAGACACAGACAGTCGCGAGCTATATAAACAAGGAATGATAGAGACACTGACAGTCGCGAGCTATATAAACACGCATTGATAGAGACACAGACAGTCGCGAGCTATATAAACATGGAATGATAGAGACACAGACAGTCGCGAGCTATATAAACAAGGAATGACAGAGACACAGACAGTCGCGAGCTATGTAAACAAGGAATGACAGAGACACAGACAGTCGCGAACTATATAAACAAGGATTGATAGAGACACTGACAGTTGCGAGCTATATAAACAAGGATTGATAGAGACACAGACAGTCGCGAGCTATATAAACAAGGATTGATAGAGACACAGACAGTCGCGAGCTATATAAACAAGGATTGATAGAGACACAGACAGTCGCGAGTTATATAAACATGGAATGATAGAGACACAGACAGTCGCGAGCTATGTAAACAAGGAATGATAGAGACACAGACAGTCGCGAGCTATATAAACATGGAATGATAGAGACACAGACAGTCGCGAGCTATATAAACAATGGAATGATAGAGACACAGACAGTCGCGAGCTATATAAACAAGGAATGATAGAGACACAGACAGTCGCGAGCTATATAAACAAGGAATGATAGAGACACTGACAGTCGCGAGTTATGTAAACAAGGAATGATAGAGACACTGACAGTCGCTAGTTATGTAAACAAGGAATGATAGAGACACAGACAGTCACGAGCTATATAAACAAGGAATGATAGAGATACAGACAGTCGCGAGCTATGTAAACAAGGAATGATAGAGACACTGACAGTCGCGAGCTATATAAACAAGGAATGATAGAGACACAGACAGTCGCGAGTTATATAAACAAGGAATGATAGAGACACTGACAGTCGCGAGCTATATAACCATGGAATGACAGAGACACAGACAGTCGCCAGCTATATAAACATGGAATGATAGAGACACAGACAGTCGCGAGCTATATAAACAAGGAATGATAGAGACACTGACAGTCGCGAGTTATATAAACAAGGAATGATAGAGACACAGACAGTCGCGAGCTATGTAAACAAGGAATGATAGAGACACTGACAGTCGTGAGCTATATAAACATGGAATGACAGAGACACTGACAGTCGCGAGTTATATAAACAAGGAATGATAGAGACACTGACAGTCGCGAGTTATATAAACAAGGAATGATAGAGACACTGACAGTCGCGAGCTATGTAAACAAGGAATGATAGAGACACTGACAGTCGCGAGTTATATAAACAAGGAATGATAGAGACACTGACAGTCGCGAGCTATGTAAACAAGGAATGATAGAGACACTGACAGTCGCGAGCTATGTAAACAAGGAATGATAGAGACACAGACAGTCGCGAGCTATATAAACATGGAATGATAGGGACACTGACAGTCGCGAGCTATGTAAACAAGGAATGATAGAGACACAGACAGTCGCGAGCTTATTAAACAAGGAATGATAGAGACACTGACAGTCGCGAGCTATGTAAACAAGGAATGATAGAGACACTGACAGTCGCGAGCTATGTAAACAAGGAATGATAGAGACACAGACAGTCGCGAGCTATATAAACAAGGAATGATAGAGACACAGACAGTCGCGAGTTATATAAACATGGAATGATAGAGACACAGACAGTCGCGAGTTATATAAACATGGAATGATAGAGACACAGACAGTCGCGAGCTTATATAACAAGGAATGATAGAGACACAGACAGTCGCGAGCTATGTAAACAAGGAATGATAGAGACACAGACAGTCGCGAGCTATATAAACAATGAATGATAGAGACACAGACAGTCGCGAGTTATATAAACAAGGAATGATAGAGACACTGACAGTCGCGAGCTATGTAAACAAGGAATGATAGAGTACACATGACAGTCGCGAGCTATGTAAACAAGGAATGATAGAGACACAGACAGTCGCGAGCTATGTAAACAAGGAATGATAGAGACACTGACAGTCGCGAGCTATGTAAACAAGGAATGATAGAGACACTGACAGTCACGAGCTATATAAACAAGGAATGATAGAGACACAGACAGTCGCGAGCTATATTAACATGGAATGATAGAGACACTGACAGTCGCGAGTTATATAAACATGGAATGATAGAGACACTGACAGTCGCGAGCTATATAAACAAGGAATGATAGAGACACTGACAGTCGCGAGCTATGTAAACAAGGAATGATAGAGACACTGACAGTCGCGAGCTATGTAAACAAGGAATGACAGAGACACAGACAGTCGCGAACTATATAAACAAGGATTGATAGAGACACTGACAGTTGCGAGCTATATAAACAAGGATTGATAGAGACACAGACAGTCGCGAGCTATATAAACAAGGATTGATAGAGACACAGACAGTCGCGAGCTATATAAACAAGGATTGATAGAGACACAGACAGTCGCGAGTTATATAAACATGGAATGATAGAGACACAGACAGTCGCGAGCTATGTAAACAAGGAATGATAGAGACACAGACAGTCGCGAGCTATATAAACATGGAATGATAGAGACACAGACAGTCGCGAGCTATATAAACAAGGAATGATAGAGACACAGACAGTCGCGAGCTATGTAAACAAGGAATGATAGAGACACAGACAGTCGCGAGCTATGTAAACAAGGAATGATAGAGACACAGACAGTCGCGAGCTATTTAAACAAGGAATGATAGAGACACTGACAGTCGCGAGCTATGTAAACAAGGAATGATAGAGACACAGACAGTCGCGAGCTATATAAACAAGGAATGATAGAGACACAGACAGTCGCGAGTTATGTAAACATGGAATGATAGAGACACAGACAGTCGCGAGCTATATAAACAAGGAATGATAGAGACACAGACAGTCGTGAGCTATATAAACATGAAATGATAGAGACACAGACAGTCGCGAGTTATGTAAACAAGGAATGATAGAGACACAGACAGTCGCGAGCTATATAAACATGGAATGATAGAGACACAGACAGTCGCGAGCTATGTAAACAAGGAATGATAGAGACACAGACAGTCGCGAGCTATGTAAACAAGGAATGATAGAGACACAGACAGTCGCGAGCTATGTAAACAAGGAATGATAGAGACACAGACAGTCGCGAGCTATGTAAACAAGGAATGATAGAGACACAGACAGTCGCGAGCTATATAAACAATGGAATGATAGAGACACAGACAGTCGCGAGCTATATAAACAAGGAATGATAGAGACACAGACAGTCGCGAGCTATATAAACAAGGAATGATAGAGACACTGACAGTCGCGAGTTATGTAAACAAGGAATGATAGAGACACTGACAGTCGCGAGTTATGTAAACAAGGAATGACTAGAGACACAGACAGTCACGAGCTATATAAACAAGGAATGACTAGAGATACAGACAGTCGCGAGCTATGTAAACAAGGAATGACTAGAGACACAGACAGTCGCGAGCTATATAAACAAGGAATGATAGAGACACAGACAGTCGCGAGTTATATAAACAAGGAATGATAGAGACACAGACAGTCGCGAGCTATATAACCATGGAATGACAGAGACACAGACAGTCGCCAGCTATATAAACATGGAATGACAGAGACACAGACAGTCGCCAGCTATATAAACAAGGAATGATAGAGACACTGACAGTCGTGAGCTATATAAACATGGAATGACAGAGACACTGACAGTCGCGAGCTATATAAACAAGGAATGATAGAGACACTGACAGTCGCGAGTTATATAAACAAGGAATGATAGAGACACTGACAGTCGCGAGCTATGTAAACAAGGAATGATAGAGACACTGACAGTCGCGAGTTATATAAACAAGGAATGATAGAGACACTGACAGTCACGAGCTATGTAAACAAGGAATGATAGAGACACAGACAGTCGCGAGCTATGTAAACAAGGAATGATAGAGACACTGACAGTCGCGAGCTATGTAAACAAGGAATGATAGAGACACAGACAGTCGCGAGCTATATAAACATGGAATGATAGAGACACAGACAGTCGCGAGCTATGTAAACAAGGAATGATAGAGACACTGACAGTCGCGAGCTATGTAAACAAGGAATGACTAGAGACACAGACAGTCGCGAGCTATATAAACATGGAATGATAGAGACACAGACAGTCGCGAGCTATGTAAACAAGGAATGATAGAGACACTGACAGTCGCTGAGCTATGTAAACAAGGAATGACAGAGACACAGACAGTCGCGAGCTATGTAAACAAGGAATGATAGAGACACAGACAGTCGCGAGCTATATAAACAAGGAATGATAGAGACACAGACAGTCGCGAGTTATATAAACAAGGAATGATCAGAGACACAGGACAGTCGCGAGTTATATAAACAAGGAATGATAGAGACACAGACAGTCGCGAGCTTATATAAACAGGAATGATAGAGACACAGACAGTCGCGAGTTATATAAACAAGGAATGATAGAGACACAGACAGTCGCGAGTTATATAAACAAGGAATGATAGAGACACAGACAGTCGCAAGCTATGTAAACAAGGAATGATAGAGACACTGACAGTCGCGAGCTATGTAAACAAGGAATGATAGAGACACAGACAGTCGCGAGCTATATAAACATGGAATGATAGAGACACAGACAGTCGCGAGCTATGTAAACAAGGAATGATAGAGACACTGACAGTCGCGAGCTATGTAAACAAGGAATGACAGAGACACAGACAGTCACGAGCTATGTAAACAAGGAATGATAGAGACACAGACAGTCGCGAGCTATATAAACAAGGAATGATAGAGACACAGACAGTCGCGAGTTATATAAACATGGAATGATAGAGACACAGACAGTCGCGAGTTATATAAACAAGGAATGATAGAGACACAGACAGTCGCGAGTTATATAAACATGGAATGATAGAGACACAGACAGTCGCGAGTTATATAAACAAGGACTGATAGAGACACAGACAGTCGCGAGTTATATAAACAAGGAATGATAGAGACACAGACAGTCGCGAGCTATGTAAACAAGGAATGATAGAGACACAGACAGTCGCGAGCTATATAAACAATGAATGATAGAGACACAGACAGTCGCGAGTTATATAAACAAGGAATGATAGAGACACAGACAGTCGCGAGCTATGTAAACAAGGAATGATAGAGACACTGACAGTCGCGAGCTATGTAAACATGGAATGATAGAGACACAGACAGTCACGAGCTATATAAACAAGGAATGATAGAGACACAGACAGTCGCGAGCTATATAAACAAGGAATGATAGAGACACAGACAGTCGCGAGTTATATAAACATGGAATGATAGAGACACAGACAGTCGCGAGCTATGTAAACAAGGAATGATAGAGACACTGACAGTCGCGAGCTATGTAAACAAGGAATGATAGAGACACTGACAGTCGCGAGCTATGTAAACAAGGAATGATAGAGACACAGACAGTCGCGAGCTATGTAAACAAGGAATGATAGAGACACAGACAGTCGCGAGTTATATAAACATGGAATGATAGAGACACAGACAGTCGCGAGTTATATAAACATGGAATGATAGAGACACAGACAGTCGCGAGTTATATAAACATGGAATGATAGAGACACAGACAGTCGCGAGTTATATAAACAAGGAATGATAGAGACACAGACAGTCGCGAGTTATATAAACAAGGAATGATAGAGACACAGACAGTCGCGAGTTATATAAACAAGGAATGATAGAGACACAGACAGTCGCGAGCTATGTAAACAAGGAATGATAGAGACACAGACAGTCGCGAGCTATATAAACAAGGAATGATAGAGACACAGACAGTCGCGAGTTATGTAAACAAGGAATGATAGAGACACTGACAGTCGCGAGCTATGTAAACAAGGAATGATAGAGACACAGACAGTCGCGAGCTATATAAACAAGGAATGATAGAGACACAGACAGTCGCGAGCTATATAAACATGGAATGATAGAGACACTGACAGTCGCGAGTTATATAAACAAGGAATGATAGAGACACTGACAGTCGCGAGCTATGTAAACAAGGAATGATAGAGACACTGACAGTCGCGAGCTATGTAAACAAGGAATGATAGAGACACTGACAGTCGCGAGTTATATAAACATGGAATGATAGAGACACTGACAGTCGCGAGTTATGTAAACATGGAATGATAGAGACACTGACAGTCGCGAGCTATGTAAACAAGGAATGATAGAGACACAGACAGTCGCGAGCTATATAAACATGGAATGATAGAGACACTGACAGTCGCGAGTTATATAAACATGGAATGATAGAGACACAGACAGTCGCCAGCTATATAAACAAGGAATGATAGAGACACAGACAGTCGCGAGCTATGTAAACAAGGAATGATAGAGACACTGACAGTCGCGAGTTATATAAACATGGAATGATAGAGACACAGACAGTCGCCAGCTATATAAACAAGGAATGATAGAGACACTGACAGTCGCGAATTATATAAACATGCAATGATATAGACACTGACAGTCGCGAGTTATATAAACATGGAATGATAGAGACACAGACAGTCGCCAGCTATATAAACAAGGAATGATAGAGACACTGACAGTCGCGAGCTATATAAACATGGAATGATAGAGACACTGACAGTCGCGAGCTATATAAACATGGAATGATAGAGACACTGACAGTCGCGAGCTATGTAAACAAGGAATGATAGAGACACAGACAGTCGCGAGCTATATAAACATGGAATGATAGAGACACTGACAGTCGCGAGTTATATAAACATGGAATGATAGAGACACTGACAGTCGCGAGCTATATAAACATGGAATGATAGAGACACTGACAGTCACGAGCTATTTAAACACTGTCTTAGTTCCAGACTATTGTACTTGCCTTGCCCTCTGACCACAATAATCCAACACATCCCAGCATACTAACCCTTCTCCTCACTGTGGTACAGCATACTAACCCTTCTTCTCACTGTGGTACAGCATACTAACCCTTCTCCTCACTGTGGTACAGCATACTAACCCTTCTCCTCACTGTGGTACAGCATACTAACCCTTCTTCTCACTGTGGTACAGCATACTAACCCTTCTCCTCACTGTGGTACAGCACACTAACCCTTCTCCTCACTGTGGTACAGCATACTAACTGTCACGAGTTAAATAAACTTGTTAGTTGCGACCGATGACAACCAAGCCCGACATTGGTTTGCAAACACAATAGACCTGTGATTTGAACCAACTGAGGAAATACGTCGTACAGACTGTCTGCACCCGTTCGACATTTGTGTATGAGATCTAATGAGTCACGTCGAGTTGTCTACACACGGTCGACAGTTTGTGACAGGTTGTTGTTCGAGAGAGTTAGGGACATCGTCTACGAAGGGGATTTGGCCGTTGAAGTGATGGACAGAGTGTCTGTAGAGGCGGAAGTTTCTGTCACATGGGGAAAGGTTTTTGGCTCACAGACAGCCAGGTTTTTGTTGGAGGAGAAAAGAATACCCAGATGAAAGGAAACTGACAGCTAATTGACTCCGGTTATTCTGGAAACAGGAGGAAAAAAGCAGTTTCTGGACTGAGGGGCTTTGGATTTTTCGGGACGTCACTAAAGCACCCATATAAAACCCAGGTAGTAATAAGTGGATGGATTTGGGAAACATCTGAAGGTTCAGATCGGGTCATATTCCGATTTGTGTTACATGAGAGAAATAGGGGTGTCAAATTGTTGATAGTTATCGGCGGACATAAAACCAGTCTGGATCGATTTTCGATTAGCAACTGGAATAGGCATATGGAGGCTTTTAAATTTATATCTAATTTTAGAGTATGTTTGGGGAATAGAGTACAGTGCTGTGCGTATCTAATGTATATAGGTGCAGTGATAAATTATGATTAGTGATAGAATGTTCTATTAGTGCGGTGTAGAAAGATCATAGGAGCGTCGGATGGTATCCTTTTGTGGGCTTCAATAGTTGTGTGATATATCATTTATCAGGGAGTTGAGGACAATATAGGGGAAATAAAATTAGAGATTTTAAAGGATGGTTAGAGGGGAAAGGTTGTGAATGGTA
>JACEFZ010007941.1:0-55976 GCA_014155875.1 Cepaea nemoralis | reverse complement strand
GGGGGTTTTTGGGTCAAAATCTGTAGGTGTGGATGTATGGGTGACGGTATGTCACATCTGTAGGTGTAGATGTATGGGTGACGGGATGTCAAATCTGTAGGTGTGGATGTATGGGTAAAGGGATGTAACATCTGAACGTGTGGATGTATGGGTGACGGGATGTCACATCTGTAGGTGTGGATGTATGGGTGACGGGATGTCACATCTGTAGGTGTGGATGTATGGGTGACGGGATGTCACATCTGTAGGTGTGGATGTATGGGTGACGGGATGTCACATCTGTAGGTGTGGATGTATGGGTGACGGGATGTCACATCTGTAGGTGTGGATGTATGGGTGACGGGATGTCACATCTGTAGGTGTGGATGTATGGGTGACGGGATGTCACATCTGTAGGTGTGGATGTATGGGTGACGGGATGTCACATCTGTAGGTGTGGATGTATGGGTGACGGGATGTCACATCTGTAGGTGTGGATGTATGGGTGACGGGATGTCACATCTGTAGGTGTGGATGTATGGGTGACGGGATGTCACATCTGTAGGTGTGGATGTATGGGTGACGGGATGTCACATCTGTAGGTGTGGATGTATGGGTGACGGGATGTCACATCTGTAGGTGTGGATGTATGGGTGACGGGATGTCACATCTGTAGGTGTGGATGTATGGGTGACGGGATGTCACATCTGTAGGTGTGGATGTATGGGTGACGGGATGTCACATCTGTAGGTGTGGATGTATGGGTGACGGGATGTCACATCTGTAGGTGTGGATGTATGGGTGACGGGATGTCACATCTGTAGGTGTGGATGTATGGGTGACGGGATGTCACATCTGTAGGTGTGGATGTATGGGTGACGGGATGTCACATCTGTAGGTGTGGATGTATGGGTGACGGGATGTCACATCTGTAGGTGTGGATGTATGGGTGACGGGATGTCACATCTGTAGGTGTGGATGTATGGGTGACGGGATGTCACATCTGTAGGTGTGGATGTATGGGTGACGGGATGTCACATTTGTAGGTGTGGATGTATGGGTGACGGGATGTCACATCTGTACGTGTGGATGTATGGATGATGGGATGTCACATCTGTACGTGTGGATGTATGGGTGACAGTATATCACATCTGAACGAAGCTGCATTGTAGAGATTAGTGGAAGATGCCCTATGGCAAGATTAGTCTTTTGCAAGATTTAAAAAAAAAACATATTGAACAATTTAAAGATGTTATTTGCAGCGAAGCAAAAAGGGTTGACACGTTATTTAGAACAAATATTGTTATGTGGATGTGAAGCATGGACAATAAGCAGACAGAATCATACATATCTGATGGCAATGGAATTGTCGTTTCAGAGGGAAAACAGATATAAAAGCCAGTGAGATGGTGCTTCAAGAAGTAAGTGCAAAATGTAAATTGATCTGAGATGTTAGACACCGAAATTCAAGATTTATTTTGCAGATGATAAGTAAACTGGAAAAGTAAAATAAACTGTATAAATAAACTTAGTGACAAATGGCAGACTTGCTGGGAAAAGAACAAGTAAAAAAGCAGATATAAAAATATCGATTGGATTGGTCACATGGGATAATCGAGCCATGAGCACAGAGTTGATCCAAGATTCTGGTAATCGAGTGAGATGGCGAACAATGACGGCCAACTCATGTCGCCAGCGAACATGATTATGATTCCACACTTAACCTCATTAAATCGTGTTCCGTCTTCTGTTACTAACTGATTCAGAGACAGACTACCGGTACGTTTTGAACAGACATGCTACACCATCAAATGAACAAGTATTATCATGTAAGTTTACACTCAATGAGCATTAAAACTGCGGAAGATACCACGAAACAAAACAATTAACACGGTGACCCTAGTATGTCGAATTATCGTCCTTCTCTGTAAATGGTAAATCACATGTGGCGACATATTATAATTGGGCACTGACTCAGTTAAAATGTCCACATTGGCAAATACACGACAAGAGTGAAGATACTGGACAATGTCACGTCATGACATGAAGAACAAATACAGGACAAGAGTGAAGATGCTGGACAATGTCACGTCATGGTATGGAGGACAAATACACGACAAGAGTGAAGATACTGGACAATGTCACATCATGGCATGGTGGACAAATACACGACAAGAGAGAAGATGCTGGACAATGTCACGTCATGGCATGGAGGACAAATACACGCCAAGAGAGAAGATGCTGGACAATGTCATGTCATGGCATGGTGGACAAATACACGACAAGAGAGAAGATTATGGGTAATTTCACATGATGGCATGGAGGATCATCAGTACCAGAAATGATTTGTCGCACACGAGGGAGAAGGTTGCAAACAGATATGATCACTAACTCCACACGATATGGACTATTAGAAGAAAGTGTTTGATGGGGCCATTAAGTGTTTGGTGATAATCCCAGGTCACAAGTGGTCTGACGTATGTATGACTTTCAAATTGCTTTATCTTGTTACGGACATATTAGAAGGTGGGAACTCAACTGTTATAGTATTCTATTACAAGATACATTTCATGAACCTGTCAAAAACATTACTAATACTAAAAGGAAATTCCACTACTTCAAAATATAAGAAATAAAATAAAAGTCGACATATTGGTGCCCTTGTACGCAGACATTGGATTAGTATATTATGTGTCAATGAGAATCACATGTCGTACACGTCACACATTTAAAAAAAAATTCAAATATGTGTTCTCTTCTGAGAGCGAGAAGTTAGTTACCTTTCATTAGCAGATCCCCATATGATTACATAATTATTATGTACTTAATTAAACTGACTTCGGATTTTTGAAAACAAGAAGTTATTATTATTGTATTCCTTTGTAGCCTATAAAGACAGTGTGCTCAGGATTGTGTCCCATGGCACATACTACAAAAGCTATCATATTGTAACCTGTGCATTGTGCTAACGACAGATACCTTTACACAAAGTAAACTACATTAAGCACAACTATAAACAAAAGTAGATTAGGACAGGACAAAAATGGATGACGGAACGTGTGAAGTAGGAGTGTGTCACAATTATGACCTAAACGATATCATTATGATAGCACACATGTTGTATTATATATCAAATTACAGGAGACTGCTAAGGGACATTTATTGTATTGATATTATAATCTACTATATTGATATTATAATCTACTGTATTGATATTATAATCTACTGTATTGATATTATAATCTACTGTATTGATATTATAATCTACTGTATAGATATTATAATCTACTGTATTGATATTATAATCTATTGTATTGATATTATAATCTACTGTATTGATATTATAATCTACTGTATTGATATTATAGTCTACTGTATTGATATTATAGTCTACTGTATTGATATTATAATCTACTGTATTGATATTATAATCTACTGTATTGATATTATAGTCTACTGTATTGATATTATAGTCTACTGTATTGATATTATAGTCTACTGTATTGATATTATAATCTACTGTATTGATATTATAATCTACTGTATTGATATTATAATCTACTGTATTGATATTATAATCTACTGTATTGATATTATAATCTACTGTATTGATATTATAATCTACTGTATTGATATTATAATCTACTGTATTGATATTATAATCTACTGTATTGATATTATAATCTACTGTATTGATATTATAATCTACTGTATTGATATTATAATCTACTGTATTGATATTATAATCTACTGTATTGATATTATAATCTACTGTATTGATATTATAATCTACTGTATTGATATTATAATCTACTGTATTGATATTATAATCTACTGTATTGATATTATAATCTACTGTATTGATATTATAATCTACTGTATTGATATTATAATCTACTGTATTGATATTATAATCTACTGTATTGATATTATAATCAAGACAAATGACAATATTCCGGCGATATATAAGCTCATGGTCGATACGGGAAGTCGCTGCTGGGGTTCGAACCTTGTCAGGCAAGCGCAGTAACATCAATGCCACCCAGGCTCCATTAGTATATTAGTTAGTTGCACTTCCTTTACAGGACGTAGCAGTCAATCGCAGCATTGCTTTGGCTGTTCGTGATTCCTGGACAAGTTTACGTTCGGTACTTTGCCATTACTTTCCGAACGACTGGCATCCATACCATTTCATTAAAAAAAAACAACGTAATGCGATCTGCTGCCAAATAGCCCACAGCTGTGTTTAGAACTACGCCCGTAACTCCTTCGCCACTTTATTATATACGGACATTTAAAGAAGATACGTGACTGGTGGATTCCATTGTGCTACACGTCACAAACACACACGTCAATTGCTGGAAAACACATTGAAATAACTTGAAAAATATACTGAGAAGCATTGGTTGGCACGTGCAGAAATCGAGGACAGAAGCTTTCAAATGTTATATATCTGAGTGTTTTCTTTTCTATATTTTTAAGTACCGAACGTCTATGAGTGCCAATGCTTGCCGGGGATTTATTTTAACTCACGTGATGTCAATGGTCTCCAGGTGTCATCCTAGATTAATTGTAAGACTTGTTGGCAAGACCGCACAATGGCTAGTTAATGAGAACAACACAAACGGTGACGTAGATTGCTAATCCCCAATGCAAATATTGTAGACTTCAAAGATTCTAAATCGCTGACATCCTCCACGCGACTGAATGAGCATGTTATGACACTCTCCAAGCTGAGGTAATCAGCTGATACGGACGCAGATCAGCTAGTTGTTTCCTTTCTCATCACCCGTGGCCCAGGTGGCATGCATTGTGTAATGACCACTGGCCGTCGCCTTAAGGCGCCGCGTGTTTACATAACGATAAAAACGTCGGCGGACGGCCTTCATGTTGCCAATCCCTTGTAGACATCTATAGACTGTTGTAACTGTGGTGGGGCTGTTAAATGGAATGCACGCGCCTATTACTTGACCATGAAAGGGTCACTTAACAAAGGTCCCTAATTGCAAAGATGACCGCCATATATAAACCACCATGAGGTATGACCAGTCAGTTCAGTCTGAACACAGCCAGAGTTAGTGTGTGGTCGCATTCTTCTGGAGAAACTTCATATTTGTTCGCTTTGTGATTTGGATTTATCATTCTTGAATCAAGGTTTTATATTTTCTCATCATGTCTGATTCGATTCTGCGCACTCCCCAGGTATGGTTGCTCGAAGAGGATGTTTTTACCAAGTACCAGCTCAAAGTTGATGAGGTGTTAGACGAGGGGATGTGCGGGGAGATCGTGCTGGCCATACCCGTGGCCAAACCCGAAGCCAGGAGAGTTGTGAAGAAGTTTACCCTTCTGGACGAGGAACGTAAAATCACAAACATGCAAGCGTTCGAGACCGAGGTGCAGTTCATGCAATCCTTCGATCATCCTTACATAACAAAGTGTCTCATTGCAGCTCAGTGCACAGATTACCTGGCAATATGTATGTATTACTACCCTAGAGGAACTTTGGATTCCTACGTCGGTCATCTCACTCCAGACTTGTCGGAACTGTGCATCAGTCAAGTAGCCTGTGCTCTTCGATACTTACACAAGCACAAAGCCGCACATCTTGACGTCAAACTGGACAATATTTTCTTGGACGCGGACTTTAATGCCATCCTTGGAGATTTCGGATTAGCCATAGCGCTAGAACCTGGGCAGACGACAGTGAAAAAATCAGATTGTGGGGGTACACCTTGTTACTATGCCCCAGAAAGAAAAGGCGCAGCCGACGATAAGCAACTGGATCCTTAAGGTAAGTTAGTTTATTTACTATACTTTAAAACTTTATTACTGGTCCAACTCATTTATGTATATCCATATAGATTTGCTTATTGCTTACTTTGTATGAAAATCACCACCTTTACCCAGATTTTCTTGTTGAAATGTTATTGTATGCTGTTATACAGCTTCTATATCGTATACTTGCAGTTTAGAATGTTTCTTTCATTGAAAGAAGCTCGCTTGTTCGACCAGTCCAATGCGATTTCTACAGAAATGCTTGGCTGCAATTATATTCAGCACTTTCCACCCCTCACTATAGTAATTCACCCCCTCAAAATGACATATCTTGATATATGTCTTGATATTTTCCTAATTCTATTACTGCCTGCTATCCCCGCCTACCACATGCCGCCTTTCACACATCATGCTCCTGACATAAATCTCATGTCTTTTAGTGTGCCGAACAATGTTATTCCCTTGACCTTCCATCAATTATCAACTCCCCATGTGCATAGTGGTGATATTGTTTGGCTTCGATGAGGGAAACTGGCCACGTGATCTCATTGTGTGGTGGCCTAGAACCAGTGTCTGCTGTGGGGATACCTTTACCTTTTACATTTATTACGTGTGTGTGTGTGTGTGTGTGTGTGTGTGTGTACCTTTTTACCTTTTACATATACATTAGGGTGTGTATAAGGGAGCTTGACTTTGCTATAGACTATGTACTTTAGGGTGTGTATAAGTTATAGCTTGACTATAGTCTATGTACTTTAGGGTGTGTATAAGTTATAGCTTGACTATAGTCTATGTACTTTAGGGTGTGTATAAGTTATAGCTTGACTATAGTCTGTGTACTTTAGGGTGTGTATAAGTTATAGCTTGACTATAGTCTATGTACTTTAGGGTGTGTATAAGTTATAGCTTGACTATAGACTATGTACTTTAGGGTGTGTATAAGTTATAGCTTGACTATAGTCTGTATACTAGATGTAATACTTAGTTATCAAGCCAGCGGTCGGGGTTCAGTCACCAGTAAATGCTCTTAGCCGGAGACGGCTTCATAAAATGAGGTTAAAACATCAATAAATTTGCATATTCTTTACAGGACGTCATAGTCAATGCCAGCATGTTTTGACTGTTTTTTTTTTCTTGTTTTCTAATTCGTTCGCTCCCCTGATTTTAACTCAAGCGTATTCCATATACGTGCTACTACCTCTAGTTTCCTGGGCTTATTTTTGCGTGTAGTATTTTCGCTTTCCCTATTACTGGTGTCCCTCGCCATCAGGCGAATCGGCTCCGACTTCAGAGGCACTTGTAATTTACGTCACAAACTCAAGGGCGATAAGTTAACATTTTAGTCCAACTGACAGGCGTAAGGTTTCATCCCGCTTCCTCGGCATCAGTACACCGGAAATCTAAGAACCAGCGCTCGTATCCATCCGGCCACACTGACCATAATTGGCTATTTGTGATTATAAGCAAGTTCACTGTCAGTAGTTTGCCATCGCTTTCTGAACGACCAGCACTCATACCATTGTATAAAATAAAAACAGTGCAAGGCGGTCTCCCCAAACTGTGTTTCGAATCGCTCAATGCGGGATTGTGAATCGATTTCGTGACACCTTCGCCACAGCACGGGTGTATACAAAGGCTAGTAGATAATATTCAGAATGTTCTGGACATAGGTAGGGGAGGGAAGGCGCGGACAACAGGAGATGTTCACTCCCATCTACAGCATGATCTGGACGAAGAATTGATGGGGAAGAACAGGCGCGGACAACAGAAAATGTCCACTCCCAACTACAGTATGCCCTTAAGGTAGAATAGGTGGGGGACAACAGAAAATGTCCAATCCCAACTACAGTATGCCCTTAACATAGAATCGGTGGGGGACAACAGAAAATGTCCTCTCCCAACTAAAGTATGCCATAGAGTGGGTAGGGAAGGCGGGGACAACAGAAAATGTCCACTCCCAACTACAGTATGCCCTTAACATAGAATAGTGGGGGACAACAGAAAATGTCCACTCCCAACTACAGTATGCCCTTAACATAGAATAGGTGGGGGACAACAGAAAATGTCCACTCCCAACTACAGTCTGCCATAGATGGGGAAGGGAAGGCGGGGACAACAGAAAATGTCCTATCCCAACTACAGTATGCCCTTAACATAGAATCGGTGGGGGACAACAGAAAATGTCTTCTCCCAACTACAGTATGCCATAGAGTGGGAAGGGAAGGCGGGGACAACAGAAAATGTCCACTCCCAACTACAGTATGCCCTTAACATAGAATAGGTGGGGGACAACAGAAAATGTCCACTCCCAACTACAGTATGCCCTTAACATAGAATAGGTGGGGGACAACAGAAAATGTCCACTCCCAACTACAGTATGCCATAGATGGGGAAGGGAAGGCGGGGACAACAGAAAATGTCCACTCCCAACTACAGTATGCCATAGATGGGGAAGGGAAGGGGGGGGGGGGGGACAACAGAAAATGTCCACTCCCAACTATAGTATGCCATAGATGGGGAAGGGAAGGCGAGGACAACAGAAAATGTCCACTCCCAACTACAGTATGCCATAGATGTGGAAGGGAAGGCGGGGACAACAGAAAATGTCCACTCCCATCTACAGTATGCCATTGACGTAGATTAGGTGGGGGACTACCACTTTACCGCACGTGTGCTACCGGCACCATAAAGGAAGCTAAGAACAGTATCACTGTAGCCTACCATGCATGAGGCTACGAGGGAAGCCTAGTGTGAGATTGCCTACGTCATCTTGTTGAAAATGTGAGCTGAAATATGTAGCTGGTAATTATGAGGAAGTCTACAAAGGGCTTGGTGTGAGTTGTTTGAGGGCTCTTTCTCCTTTGGGAGATGGAAGGCAAAAGAATAACGATTTGTACATATACGGCTGTATCTGCCAGAGGACTTCATATTTACAAGAACTAAGCCCACACAAACAAGAACAGAATGGAAGGACCAAACCTATCTTGAAATAAGCCCACACAAACAAGAACAAATTGGAAGGACCAACGTTACGTTCTGAGTTACTTTTAATTTGCATCCCCAAGTCAAGGATCAGAAGTGAATGTTTAAGTTCAACTCACAAGTTTAGATAGAAAACCCCCTATATCACCATCAGCGCACCGGAAGTATAAGAGCGAGTGATTTTAACATTTTGACCACCCGACTTCCTAACAATGACTAGAGTTTCCCATTCTTCTTCTGTATTTTTCATATTTAACTATTGCTATAATAAATCTTGTGTATCATCGAGGTCACATGAAAACAGTTGTGTTCATGATAGTTATTTTGTTCACGTGCAGATGGACGCCTTCTCTCTGGGAGTTGTCATGTGGGCCTTGGTACTGGAAACAGACCCCGACGACGGTATCGACTATTACTACGAAGCGTTGAAACGACGGGACCTTCCTGAACACACCAGGTATTGCTAGTTTTCTTTGCCATCACGAACACACACACACATTGACATAACCAGACATTCACGACTAAGTTAGTTTAAAATGTTAGTTACATGTACTTCACAAGACGTCGCAGTCAACCCCAGACTCTTTTATTCCTGTTGTGATCTCTTGGTAAGTTTACGTTCAGTAGTTTGCTATTTCTTTCTGAACGGCCAGCCCCCATACCATTTCGTAAAAAAAAATCTACGCAATGCGGCCTAACGCCAAAACTCCCGCAGTTATGTTTCGAACACAGGTATGCGGTATTAGAAACTGCGTTCTTAACCCTTCGCCAATGAGCCAGTGTAACAGTACAGGTACAGAGGATCAATAACCATGTTCTGGTGTAGTTATTTCAAAAGGTTTATTGGTTCATAATAGGCCGCATAATTTTACAGAGAGCACAAATATATGATGTTGCCTTGTCTCGGCTTTTGCTGTAACTACCCTAAACAAAAACAACCCACGTCACGGCTTGAGCATCGTTCGTATAGGATGCTCAACCGTGCCCCTAAGTTTGCACATCGAAGCTAATAACATGAGATGGTACTCATTCTGCTACACCTCCCTTTCTTTAAAAAGACTTTTCTTCTTCAAAAGTCTTAACTCCTAACCCCCTTATTCTAAACACCCGATATTCTTTCTCCAAGCCGTCCCAAACTAACTCTATCTTAAGTAACTACTTTCACTTCTAGTAATTCTCCACTTGTCTATTATCATTTGTCTCACATAGCAAATCCCTATGAAGTTATATTTCTTCTTCGTTTCTGGCTCTTCAAAAAAACATAACATAACATATATTATTTACATATCCTATCACAAAAACCCCTTCTTGTATAGGTATCTATTATACCTCAATAATATTTAAATCTCAGTTTTATACAATACATCATAACACATATGGGTACCTTTTTGAAATACCTCTTCTTCTCTTCATAAGCGATCCGCTTAAAACCTTAAAACCTTTTCATCACGACCAATATCTGGTCTCAACTATAAAAACACCGTACCCTTCTGATACTATCTCAACTCTCTATTCATCATCACTAACCGTATTACCTCCACATTACTACTTCTCCTTTTCAACCATCCTGAAATCACTCTCACACGATAGAAAGACAAAGAATCGGTGGCCACCGGAATTTAAAAGAAACAGAACTCTTTCTCACAAAAACCACACTCACCTTTACCCCCCTATGTCACCTGAGACTTTATGTAATAAAGTCTAAAACAATTATATATCTTCTACAGTTCACTTATACCACCTTATTATGGCAATTTTACAGTTTGCGCTGCTATCTACAGCATCAAGCATAACCATCAAATATTATTCACTCCTAAATACACAAATTAAAAGGTCCATTATTTCTCAAGACCTCCTCCAACATTATACACCTCACCTTCATATAACTAATCTTCTCCCTATACCTCACTCAGAATTCCCTCTTAATCTCGCCGAAAACTTCAGCAACCCACTAATGTCCTCCTGAACCTCAATTTATGCCGTTATCAACAGCAACAATATACCGCCACTGAACTCATGTCTGTGACTGCTTGCAATCAATGTTATTCTCTCTCAGTCCATATATTACGGACCCCTAAAACCTCATGGCATTTTATCTCTGTTCGCTGTGAGCATTCCATACTGACAATGTCCTTTTCTCCCTAACATACTTACTTCCTTTTACTATTGTATCCACAGTATATAATTATTCTTCGGAGTAAAACATGGGATTTAATTCATGTTTTACTATTTGTCTTCACACTGTCTGACGTAGCACGTTACCCACTTCTTCTTCTATAAGCCAGCAATCTCGTGTCTCTTATGAAATTTCTATTACATCATGGCTTTAAATCCATGTTAACTTGCGACCCCGTGGAGACCATGTTATAAACTTTCCCCACATTTACCCCACTGCTATATACGTTAGTCACGTTAATCTTTTCTTCCCCAATATGGCATCCAATCCATATATATTCAATCAATGCTGACTTAATGCAGCTCCTATTTTTAACTCCCGCAGAACCCCTTTTCTTGAGTAGTAACCCCATTTAAGTATGGCATATGTTTCCACAACTTCGCAGCCACTATATCATTAACCTCTCAACGCTGACTATCACAGCAATCCCACCAACAGAATATACTCATGAACTTATTATTCACAAAGAGAATGTGTCTCTCTTCTAGTCCTCAGCAGTCTATTAACCATTTTCTGAACGAAGGGTTTTATATAAAGCCCCATGTATTGCCTTTACTCTAGACAAAACCATAACTGTTTGTAAACTAAATTCTAACAATTTTTCAACATATTTGTAAACAAGGTAATTACTATTCAACATACAAGACAATTCAAGTTAAATTATGAGTCAACCAAAATAAAACAACAGGATGTCATACCCCCCAGGTTTTGAACTGTTTATCCCCAACATCAAAACATGCATCAATTTAAATTAAAAGAAAATATCTAGTGTTATCTAACACTACTGGTCTCTTTTACGGACCAGTGGTTTGTACGCAAAAGACTAAAAACACAACAATCCTATTCTAATATCAAATGGTGATAATCATTTTACAAGGACCAATATCAAGCAAAAATAATATAACATACCATACATATTCAATCAACATTGGTCTCTTATACTAACCAATGAAATACATATCTATTCCCACAAGTCATGCCTATTCCGTTATTCTTATAACAGATAAAACAAAACAACTCAATGCTAAGCATTAACCCCAATATATATATATATATATATATATATATATATATATATATATATATATATATATATATATATATATATATATATATATATATATATATATATATATATATGTTACCTACAGACTATATTCTCATCCTAACGTAGAACAATATCTGTTCTCTCAACAAAAGTCATTAATCAACAAATGACTGTACTTTTTCTGGAAGTCAATCATTGATTATCTCCCCTCTTAATATTTCATTCTTTACAAAACTAATTCCTAACACATTACAATATTTGAAATATAAACCCAAACAACCGCTGTAAACTACAGGTCAAATCATTTTATCTATTACCAATGTGACGGCTATCCCAATGTCGTCTACCAGTCATCTATCTACTAATAGAACCTGTGGCTCGACACACTAGTTGTTTCCCTTGGATTTGTACTAAGAATTACTACAACTACTTAATCATTACCGTTAACTACGGTATCTCCACCATGCTACATCCAACAAAATAAATGTCTATTTACCATCGACTCCACCAATACATCTACCTACTATATTTGTCAATAACTAATTCTAATTTTAAGTCTCTCGTCTACCCGACGCAACTAACCAACGTATCAGTACTTTCCAACATCTCACCACAACTACTCTAAGTTATCCTCAAGTCTCTCCTAGCTTTCTCACACCGTGATGATAGTCAAACTAGTCACACTTATTGGAACACAGTCTCTAGTACTCTATTTATAATACTCTGACATTCATTTAGCTAATCATATTCTCTTGCTTGCCTCACTCATCTTTCACTGCTACTCCTATTTACCGGGACTCTCTCAGAAACAGCAACCAACACCACATATTACTAACGACAGACCTCACTCCGATTGATCAAACCATCTTCTCTCATTTCTCAGTATCAGGCATTCATGCTTCGACATGTCTCTGCCAAGAATACTAAATCTGTTTTATGAAACATCATACAAATGTTAACGCTCTTTCTGTCAGCCTGTCATAATATTTTCATCGATTCCGTCTAAGATCACACATTCCAAACAAAAGACATCACACCTTTCTAATCACCTACTTTAACAATTTAGCACAAGCAAAACAGAGGCAACGACTATAACCAAAGAAGAACAAACAACAACAATTCAGCTAAACGAACATTTCTCGAAACAAGTAAAGAGTCTCAAGTGCCTAGAAAGTATAATATCATCAAATGGCAAACCAGAAAACGAGATTGAAAACAGGTGCAATAAGGCTAATCAACTCACTGGACAAATGGACAAACATGTATCAATAACTACCAAGCCTAAGCGTGTCGATCACTTCCACACACATTGACACCAGATATACTAAACGCCTTGTACATGCATGCGCTACTACTACTAATCATCTGACACGACGCACATATGTTTGTCTACATTTTTACACATACAAGAACAACGCATTACCAGACGAATTACTTCAACACTCAACAGGACTTTCACAATTCAACTGTTTTCTTATTTCTACTTTTCTCAATCATTCACTCCTTTTCAAAGGTCAGAACCTATATATTATCTCTCGCAAACTATATCTCTTTTACACACTAACCAGTATTATCAACGATCTCTCAGAACCAACCTCATTCCGCTGAGCCACTAACCTCGTAACTATCATTCTATACTTCTCCACACAACAACTTTCTCAGATTTAATCACCTCTTCTTTCTTCGCAAGCATGACGTAATTACTTCATCCCCCTCACCAAGAACTCGTATTCTTCAAGCATCAGTTTCCACAGTCTTTTACTCTTAATACTCTCGCGCTCAACTGGCTATTTTACACAGGATACTCAATTCTTCCTCAATTTATATCTCCTCATCAGACACTCTCGGTTCATCTGCCAATGCTACTATACCTACTTCTCAAACTACCAAGCGAAACTATCTCAGACATCACGTCATAGCTCTGCGTCGAACCAATTCTAGTACGAGCATTCATACTTAGTTTATCTCTCTCTCTGCTAATTCTGTGCTGAATCTACCCTACTTTAATCACACCAGTTATACATCACTCAACGCGATCAACTCTCTCTCTATCTATCCATTCCGGACAAGGGACATTTCAATTTCTACATTGTTTACTCTCCCCACATCACAACTAAACACAAGATATTCTTTATAACGTATCCACGTAGAATATTCTATCAGTTGTCGTGACTCTCTATCTTCAACAACACTATTGCCTACCCTGTACCATGTGATGCTACACCAAAAAAAATTCATCTGCCTATTTTAGACAGTCCATATGTATATGCTCAAACCGCAATTCCTCTCATAAGCTAAAACAATGCCATATGTCCTTCCTCACCCTCGGAATTTTAACAGCCATAGAGCGCATCTAAGCCAAATATTTCATTGTCTCCTAAGTACTAATGTGCGTCTCTCTTCAATTATGTCATCTTCACTATCCGTACTTGTTAATCCGTTGTTAAAGTACTCAGGTCTTAATTCTCTGAGTTTTCTTATGTTATTTTCTGTCGTCGAGTAAATTTCCGCTATCTGTCTATTACTATTCTTCTTCTTAAATACTTTCCTTCTGTTCCCTTTATTTGCGTCAGGTCTGCTCACTGTTTTTCTGTATACCTTACTATAACGCTTATATTTCCCCATCTCGTCTTCAGATGATACTACTGATGATAGTTCCCTCATCAGACTCATAGTAGTTTACTGCAGACACGTCGATCATATTCCCATAGTCGGCTTTAGAACGTCTGACTTTCCTCTTACCTCTATTCCCCATGCTCCGCTTCGGGACAACTCTAATATCTTTAGCTGAGGAAACTGACATCTCAGTTGTACCTTTATTGACTAGTCAGACTGTTTATATTTCTTCCCTCAATACTTTTCCTCTTTGGTCTCTTTTCGTCTTTGGTTCTCGTCTGTTTATCTTTCTTAATTTCAACCGTGTCTCCCTTAGTCAAGTGAGTTGGTTTTGACTGAATCTCTACTAACTCAGTTTGACTTCCCTTCGTTATCTTGCTGGTTGGTTGTACCTGGACTTTTTTTTCTACTGTATCAACTTGTGTCTGTGTGTTCTCTTCTACCACTTCAATCACCTGTGTCTGAGTCTCTTGGTCTATTTTCTTCTTTTCTTGTCTAAGAGTCAGATTCGCAACCACCTTAGGAGTAGTTGAATTCCTACTTACGTTTTCTACTCTGTTCTTGGACCCTGACCTCAGATACTGTCTCCGTCTTTGTTCAAACCAGTCGTCACGTTTTTTCCTAGCAGTCTTGCTATGGGATGGCCAATTCCATAATTTATTGGAAAGGTCTCTCCATGACATTTATACCGGTCCGACTTTTCACTATTACGTCTAATCTCACCGTCTTTTACCCTATATACATCATGTCTTGGTTCGTCATAACCAACCTGATAATCAGAACCTTTATTAAGGAGTGGCTGTCTCCTGTTATTCTTTCCTACTCTATTGCAGTCTACCTTAAATCTATAAGGCTCTTGTCTAGTCGTTCTTCTCTGTAACGTTTCCACAAAATTCTCTACTTCACTAACTGCCACTTTTAACTCTCCCAACCATGTACTGATACGTTTTAGTTCTATATGTAGGTAGTTCATATTAATTTCTTTGTAATTGATATCAAGCCAAAACCCCTATATATTTCTTGGTGCCTGTAGAGAAAAAAAAATCGTCTTGTGTTTTTGCTGAAATAATTTTCAATTATGCATGTTTCAATCTCTGTTCTTATTCCTTGTTGCTTTATTGCTGTACCGATTCCAGTTAACGCAGCTGTTCTAATGAACTTGGTTCTTCTGCCATGCTGAAATATTTCACTATACACTTATACAAGCAAACTCACATTTATAACCATTTATCTAAATGATCGTATTTAAATTACATTAAAAAACATTCTCTTCTAAATATTGAATGTTTGAAATTACTCAATTAATTGTATCCAACAGTTACACGTCTCATAGCAGTTAAACTTTAATTAATTACCGTCAACCATGTCCTCCCTTGATCCAAGAGAAAGGTGAATTCACGTACGTCAGCTGAAAAATTCTCTTTGCCACGGGTCACGTATAACACAAACGTCTGGAGTCTGTATCATCTGAAGCCATCCAAACGATTACGTAACTTCAGTGACATCCTTCCTCTAACGTATCAGGTGTCGCTACTTTCAGCCCCTGGATGGGCCCCTACCAGTTTTGAATCTTCTTTTCACCCTAAACAGGGCCCTTCAAGGCGTCGACTTGAAAGCGGCTCTAGCTCGATAAAGCGATTTAATTTGGGTCCCCTCTTCAGCAGGTCGGCAACCCAATTTGCCCAACCACCTCCGAGGGTTCCCTATTGAAGTTTTCGCTTTGGTTCAAAAACATTCTGATATGCCAGAGTTCAGGACCGTTGCACTGATGAGCAAACACGACTGGTACTTTCCTCGTAATTTCCAAACGAAGAGCAATTGGCTTGTCTCAATATAAGCTCTCGTGTTTCTTCAGGTACTCAAGGTCAAGGTTCAATGAGTATAACGGCTTTTGAGTTCGCCCTAGGTGATCTTGATATACGGAAGATAACAGCTCCTTCAAAACGACTTCTCCACTTAATTCGAGTTGTTTATAGCTTTCTTGAGATTTCTTTGCTCCTGGACCTGGACAGTCCTAGTATGTAAGTGGCTGACCTTCAAACGCAAGGTTAACTAACGGCTGTAATAATGGCAGGTCAAACTTCATAGCATTTAGACGAAAATCTCGTTACTTCAGGTGGTTATGATGAGAAACAGCTTACTCTACTGGCAACCATGTTATGAAGATGGCTCCATCTAAAAATCTTGATGCATATGACTTCAATTTAGCTAGTCCGAAAAATGCTTCATTTTGACTCCATTAAAAGTGGTCCGGTCTTGAGCTTTTGTTTTAAAGCATTTAGTAAAAATTTATTGGTTCGTACTTTCTTCTCTCAGCAAGCTGGTAAATATTTCTCATGTACGTCCTCTGTGGCATGTTGATTTCAGTACTTCACGTTGTACATGTCCGCGACATCCAAATAAAAATCGGCATCCTGGTGTGCGGCGCCATAAATCCTCCTGTAACAGTACAGGTACAGAGGATCAATAACCAAGTTCTGGTGTAGTTATTTCAAAAGGTTTATTGGTTCATAATAGGCCGCATAATTTTACAGAGAGCACAAATATATGATGTTGCCTTGTCTCGGCTTTTGCTGTAACTACCCTAAACAAAAACAACCCACGTCACGGCTTGAGCATCGTTCGTATAGGATGCTCAATCGTGCCCCTAAGTTTGCACATCAAAGCTAATAACTGAGATGGTACTCATTCTGCTACACCAGCACACGACAGAGGCATGTATACAATAGATTAATATACACAGACAATACATTAATATACACAGACATTACATTAATATACACAGACAATACATTAATATACACAGACAATACGTTAATATACACAGACACTACATTAATATACACAGACACTACATTAATATACACAGACAATACATTAATATACACAGACAATAAATTAATATACACAGACATTAAATTAATATACACAGACAATGATGTTCGTCAATCATGAATGACGAGGACCATTCATTACACTACATCTTTTGATGAGGAACGAATGACTTGCGCTTTGGTTTTATATAGCGAGGAAGTGGTCGCGCAACTTCGTCGTCCCCGCTCCCCCGTCTGTGTCCGTCTGGCTCCAGTGGCGAGCATGGCAAGACGACTGGAAAACGGACACAGATGCAGTGGACGTTAGGCTGCCACGGCCAGTTATCCCTGTATATATTGGTTCTCGAGAGCCTCGTGCAAACGGCCCTTCCGTCAATTCCTTTAATTTTCTGTTTTAAGACAAGCGTAGCGACAAGCAATGAGCGTATGATTTCTGATAGGATCATCAAGATTTCCTTCGCCGAAGACGGACTGACCGCCAGAACAGACCACACGCACATGAGGCGAAAAGCTCCCACAGAAGATATTGCTCGTCTAGGTTGCGAGCAGATCTCCCGATTTACGGTTGAGCTTCACCAGCGCACAAGTGCACATGGCGACTGACAGGACAGACGTTCACGCACACGCAAGCCAAGAGTAGCAACGCTAAAGCGCGCCCTCACGGTACAAGGTGATACATGCAATACCACTGGACGCCTACCGACGAGCTTTCAAGCTACGCCGGCAGGACTAACCGAAAAAAAAAGCTATATCATAGACACAGACAATACATTAATATACACAGACGTTACATTAATATACACAGACAATACATGAATATACACAGACAATACATTAATATACACAGACAATACATGAATATACACAGACAATACATTAATATACACAGACAATACATTAATATACACAGACATTACATTAATATACACAGACAATACATTAATATACACAGACATTACATTAATATACACAGACAATACATTAATATACACAGGCAACGTACCCACGAACACTCATACAATACATTAATGTACACAGACAATACATTAATACACACAGACATTACATTAATATACACAGACAACTTACTCACGAACACCCATACAGTACATTAATATACACAGACAATACATTAATATACACATACAATACATTAATATACACAGACAATACATTAATATACACAGACAATACATTACTATACACGAGACAATACATTAATATACACAGACAATACATTAATATACACAGACAATACATTAATATACACAGACAATACATTAATATACACAGACAATACATTAATATACACAGACAATACATTAATATACACAGACAATACATTAATATACACAGACAACTCACTCACGAACTCTCACATTTACAGTTTCAGTGCCAAACAAAAATTAAATTTCGACCAAACAAAAAAAGGTGTATGATTGAATCCCAGTTTACAATTTTTTTAATTTGAATAACGAAGGCACAAACCATAACATGTACGATTTATTGCCTGGCATATTTCGCTGAATCTCGTCAGGTACATACTGCAGATGTCACACAACGTAGAATAAACTAGATACATCGTTCAAGCTGAAATATACACATGTTCGCACAGTAATATCAATTGTTTACCATGGCAATGTTAAATTGACTACCATTAAAATTACCATGGTAAACAATTGATATTACTGTGCGAACATGTGTATATTTCAGATTGAACGATGTATCTAGTTTACTCTACGTTGTGTGACATCTGCAGTATGTACCTGACGAGATGCAGCTAAATATTCCAGGCAATAAATCGTACATTCTATGGTTTGAGTCTTCGTTATTCAAATTCACTACGGGAAAACATTGTTTTGATTTTGTTTAATGTTTGTTAAGAGTTTATATTGAGTGAAACTTCACTATTATTAACTTTTTTAGCCATAGAAGTTATTAGCAGCAGATGTCTGAGTTGAAAGTAACCACCAAGAAAAATCACGAGTTCTAGACTTTTAAAGAATGGGAGTGGCCTCTATGGTTGCCAGATCTTTTGTATGTTCTGACCACAGGTAAAATGTTTGAGAATACATTACTCCACGCCTGGATTTTAAGGATGAGACTCAATCACAATTGTCCTACTTGGAACTGAGGGAGATAAACAGTCTCATGGGAGAATAGTGAGTAGCTTGGATAAGGCGTACGCCTCTGACTGAAGTACGCAGGGTTCGAATCAGCTTTGTG
The DNA here is from genome assembly GCA_014155875.1 of Cepaea nemoralis. NCBI lineage: Eukaryota > Metazoa > Mollusca > Gastropoda > Stylommatophora > Helicidae > Cepaea > Cepaea nemoralis. Next base: position 36,340 of record JACEFZ010007941.1, on the reverse strand, counting down.
AATGTGTACAAATAAGGAATCTGGTGATATTAAGATCCTCCTAATCGTGAGGTGGCAGGTTGAATGCCTAGCCTTTTCAGACAAGGGTGAAAAATAGGAGGACGATTGAGTATATAGTAAAAATTTAAATTCCACTGTCCAGGCTACATTTGAAAAATGAGGAAACCTGACGGCAAGATAAAGCGGGGAGTAAAACAGGGATGTCTGTCGCCACAGGCTATCTATCTATAACCTCTATATAGACAAATAATAATGAAAGATCAAAGATAGACCAGGAATATTAGTTGGGGGTTATGGTATAAACAATCTTCATACTGGAGACGATAGTATATACTCAATAACAATACAAAAGGTCTGAGACAAATCTTAGACGTTGTGATAATCATCATTATCTTTCACTTCTTCTACTTCTTTCTTATTTTTTCCTCTGAATTCTCCTTCCTCTACCTCTTTGGAGACTGCGCCTAGGAAAGAAGAATGGGATTAAGGGAAGGAAATCAGTCTAATGACGTCCAGCCTCTTGCATTCAACCACTTTGAAGTCCCTTTGTATCTTTTAGGATGAAGATGCCAACAACACAGAGTATCTCAAGTGACCAAGGGTTACTTTAGATCTTTTTTCTGGACATAAAACACACAGAGGGCAGATGTTTGGGGACGAATATGGTCACTGGCACTGCTTGGCATGGTACATGACAATGATATTTAAATTGTACACTATATTTTACACAGCGAGTGTTACTCTTTTTGTGGTAATATTTATGGTTACTTTTATTTGATCTGTCTCACTTTTCAAAGAGAAGTAAATGCCTTTGCTTAAATCTTGCCCAATCCTCAGACATGTAAATATATTTATTTGATCTTTGTCGATTCTCGCAGAGATGTATTTATGTATATTTGATCTTTCTCAATCCTCAGAGAGTTGCTATTGAAACTCCTTGACCGAAGGCCTGCAGGGAGACTAACAATCGCAGGATTTTTGAGCAGGCTGAGAAGAAACAGCATTCACAGACGAGTTATTGATAGTAACTAGGATTGTCTAGAACATTCTGGTTGTCAAGTGTACAGTGGTTTTAGCTTTGTTTGTTTGTGAATCCTGTGGCAGACAATTTTAATTAGAAACTTTTAACTTGTGTAGTCTACGTATTGGTGTTCACGTGGTATAGGCTTGCATCTGCGGAAGTGAAGTTAGTTTAGAGACTTTTCTTCCAGTCCAGTACAGAAATACTATGTGAAGTTAGTTTAGAGACTTTTCTTCCAGTCCAGTACAGAAATACTATGTGAAGTTAGTTTAGAGACTTTTCTTCCAGTCCAGTACAGAAATACTATGTGAAGTTAGTTTAGAGACTTTTCTTCCAGTCCAGTACAGAAATACTATGTGAAGTTAGTTTAGAGACTTTTCTTCCAGTCCAGTACAGAAATACTATGTGAAGTTAGTTTAGAGACTTTTCTTCCAGTCCAGTACAGAAATACTATGTGAAGTTAGTTTAGAGACTTTTCTTCCAGTCCAGTACAGAAATACTATGTGAAGTTAGTTTAGAGACTTTTCTTCCAGTCCAGTACAGAAATACTATGTGAAGTTAGTTTAGAGACTTTTCTTCCAGTCCAGTACAGAAATACTATGTGAAGTTAGTTTAGAGACTTTTCTTCCAGTCCAGTACAGAAATACTATGTGAAGTTAGTTTAGAGACTTTTCTTCCAGTCCAGTACAGAAATACTATGTGAAGTTAGTTTAGAGACTTTTCTTCCAGTCCAGTACAGAAATACTATGTGAAGTTAGTTTAGAGACTTTTCTTCCAGTCCAGTACACAAATACTATGCTAAATTAGTTTACAGACTTTTCTTCCTGTCTTCAGAGGAAAGGCGAGACGGACATATAATCAGATTGCTACTGGAACTATTAGTCTTGGAACTCTTCGCTGGCTGCTGAGGATGGGGACGGAGTGCTTATGAGAAATCCCGAATGCTGTGATGTCGGTTCCTAAATCAATCAATCAATCAATCAATCAATCAAGCAATCAATCTTCCAGTCCAGTGCAGAAATACTTTGTGAAGTTAGTTTAGAGACTTTTCTTCCAGTCCAGTACAGAAATACTTTGTGAAGTTAGTTTAGAGACTTTTCTTCCAGTCCAGTACAGAAATACTATGTGAAGATAGTTTAGAGACTTTTCTTCCAGTCCAGTACATAAATACTTTGTCAAGTTAGTTTAGAGACTTTTCTTCCAGTCCAGTACAGAAATACTATGTGAAGTGAGTTTAGAGACTTTTCTTCCAGTCCAGCACAGAAATACTACGTGAAGTTAGTTTAGACACTTTTCTTCCAATCCAGCACAGAAATACTACGTGAAGTTAGTTTAGATGACTTTTCTTCCAGTCCAGTACAGAAATACTATGTGAAGTTAGTTTAGAGACTTTTCTTCCCGTCCAGTACAGAAATACTATGTGAAGTTAGTTTAGAGACTTTTCTTCCCGTCCAGTACAGAAATACTGTGTGAAGTTAGTTTAGTGACTTTTCTTCCAGTCCAGTACAGAAATACTTAGTCAAGTTAGTTTAGAGACTTTTCTTTCAGTCCAGTGCAGAAATACTATGTGAAGTTAATTTAGAGACTTTTCTTCCAGTCCAGTACAGAAATACTTTGTCAAGTTAGTTCAGAAACATTTCTTCCAGTCCAGCACAGAAATACTATGTGAAGTTAGTTTAGAGACTTTTCTTCCAGTCCAGTACAGAAATACTATGTGAAGTTAGTTTAGAGACTTTTCTTCCAGTCCAGTACAGAAATACTATGTGAAGTTAGTTTAGTGACTTTTCTTCCAGTCCAGTACTGAAATACTTTGTCAAGTTCGTTCAGAGACATTTCTTCCAGTCCAGCACAGAAATACTATGTGAAGTTAGTTTAGTGACTTTTCTTTCCGTCCATTACAGAAATACTTTGTCAAGTTAGTTCAGAGACTTTTCTTCCAGTCCAGCACAGAAATACTATGTGACATTAGTTTAGAGACTTTTCTTCCAGTCCAGTACAGAAATACTATGTGAAGTTAGTTTAGTGATTTTTCTTCCAGTCCAGTACAGAAATACTATGTGAAGTTAGTTTAGTGATTTTTCTTCCAGTCCAGTACAGAAATACTATGTGAAGTTAGTTTAGTGATTTTTCTTCCAGTCCAGTACAGAAATACTATGTGAAGTTAGTTTAGAGACTTTTCTTCCAGTCCAGTACAGAAATACTATGTGAAGTTAGTTTAGAGACTTTTCTTCCAGTCCAGTACAGAAATACTATGTGAAGTTAGTTTAGAGACATTTCTTCCAGTCCAGTACAGAAATACTATGTGAAGTTAGTTTAGAGACTTTTCTTCCAGTCCAGTACAGAAATACTATGTGAAGTTAGTTTAGAGACTCACACCTAGCGGAGTGAGGTTGGTGTAGAGACTGTACCTCTTATCTGGTACAAAGTACTATATCCGTGTGTATTGTGCTGCAGTACTTGTTTTCGTGATACAGTACAAAGTAGTATATCCATTCGGATTGTGTCACAGTACTTTTCTCCTGATCAAGTACAGAGTTGTATATCTATGCGGATTGTGTTAAAGTACTTTTCTCCTGATCGTTACAATGTACTCTATTCATACGTATTGTATTATTGTGTCCTCCTGTTCTCTCCAAGCCCAGAAACCAGTGAGATGCACAAGGACCATATTTGACCTTGACATCTGTGGAGATATATTAGGTTGTAACCCGGTCATAATTCCACACAGCACATCACTGGCACCTGGCCGTCTGGACAGGCCATAGTTGTTACACTGTGCTACACAAACAGGCATAATAACTACACGCCATGGAGGAACGCCAAGGATGAAGTTACACCTCTCCAAAGCACAAAGCCTTGGCTGAGCAATGCTCTAACTGTCAGAGCTTCCATCATAGACCAGTTGAAGAGCAAGGCTTAGGGCCTGGTCTGCCCTGCCATGACATTTAGTCTTTAGGTTGCATTTCTCTATTTTGATAAAAAAAACCAGGTGAGGTATTCGTGGGGTTTAACAGCACACAGCTGAGATTATGACTGGGTCAGTCATGTTTCCTAATGAGGTGTTATATATTTTGTTACCAACGTCGGAGCTATGTTATTTACCCAGTATCCATTGTCTGTGTGAAACTATATACCTGTATATGGTTTGAAATGAGTCATTAATTTGCAAGACAAGTCCTGGGCTTATAAGATACTGAGACGGACAGTTTCAGAATTCCCTGCACATACCAAGTTGAGGGTTTACAATCAGCTGCACCGGCCGTTTTGCATTGATTTTGATGGTTTGAGGCATTAGCCATTTGGAAAGCAATAACAAGCCACTGAACTAATATTGCCTGGTATATTACAAATAGCCAATACATTTTGGGGTTGACTAAAACGTCCTGTAAATTCCATGCAACTAGATTTTATTAGGCTGCCTTTATTCTAGGGGCGAGCGAAATCTGCATGTTAAAGCAATAGCAAATAACGCAATAATGGCTTATGCTTATCTTTTTGTGTGTGTGTGTATGTATAATATCTCTTTCTTGAACATGTTTCTCAAAGTAAGCATGTTGTATTTAAAAAAAAACAAACTGTAAATAATGATTATCTATTAGTGTTCAAATGTTTACTGATTGAGGATGTTTGTGAAAGCTCTGGCAAGCTGAGGTTTATCTTAGATCCCCAGGCATTGGTGTTCAGGTGGTCTAGACCATGAAAAAGGGAACGTTCGTCTATCAGAGTGAGGTTGGTGTAGACTTTTCTCCCAGTCCGGTATCAGTGTATAATTTCCACGGTGCTTGTGTTGTAGTGACCTCCCTTCCCCTCTCCTTGTCCAGAAACTAGTTGCATGTAAGACCGGTACTGGAGCTCCACAACTGCGGATAAGGATAGTACAATATACCCAGGTCATGGTTTAGCACAGTACACACGGACTGGCTGGGGTTAGGCTGGTCATGTCTCCGCCATAAATTATAGATATTTCGTTGTGAGTAGACTCCAACCCAATGCTCCGATGGACAATGTATATTGATAAAACCAGGTCACGTAATCGTGGACTTACACTTTGGCCTGTCTCCTGAGGGCTGTCTGTTGTTTTCAATGTCATCTTCCTTTCTTTGAGTTAGTTAGTTAGTCAACAGATCATCCTCATTGCTCATCCAATCATTCAGTCTATAGATGCTCGGATCCCCTCCTCAGTAAATCCCGCAGCATGTAGCAGCTAACGACACCAGTTCTGTGTTGGTTTATTCATCTTCTTTGGCTTTCTGCAGTGTTCTTGTTTGGCCTCACCTCTTTTAACTTGCTGTTCTCGCAGTCTGACCATGGTTGTAGGTTCACAGTCATCACTTGGTTCTCACAGTCTGACCATGGTTGTAGGTTCACAGTCTGACCATGGTGGTAGGTTCACAGTCATCACTTGGTTCTCACAGTCTGACCATGGTTGTAGGTTCACAGTCATCACTTGGTTCTCACAGTCTGACCATGGTTGTAGGTTCACAGTCATCACTTGGTTCTCACAGTCTGACCATGGTTGTAGGTTCACAGTCATCACTTGGTTCTCACAGTCTGACCATGGTTGTAGGTTCACAGTCATCACTTGGTTCTCACAGTCTGACCATGGTTGTAGGTTCACAGTCATCACTTGGTTCTCACAGTCTGACCATGGTCGTAGGTTCACAGTCATCACTTGGTTCTCATAGTCTGACCATGGTTGTAGGTTCACAGTCATCACTTGGTTCTCATAACCGACTTACTTCTCGTAGAGCATTCAGTCTAGGTCAGCATTCAGTATATCCGAGAAGTCCAATGCTCGTCTGTCCTCCTCAATAGCCGTACCTGCAAGCCTGCTCATTTCTCTGTGTAATAATCTGTAAATAATACATGTTTGTTTGTTTGTTATATTGAAACAGTTTTTGGTGTTACATTGTTAAACATGATGTTTTATTTGATACGGTGTATGATCTGAGTTATTACAGCAATAAACATTTTTAAAATAAACATGGGTTTGTGCTCTATTTTGTGGATTAGTCAAAGTTGTCTTTATATTACGTATTTATCTGGGTGAAATGTGTCTATTAATTTGCTTTACCGTACGGAGCACAGTCATCACCGAAGTCTTTCACAATGTCTGTGTCTAACCATCCAAAGTGCTGACAATATCTCACAATGTCTGTGTCTAACCATCCAAAGTGCTGATAATATTTCACAATGTCTGTGTCTAACCATCCACAGTGCTGATAATATTTCACAATGTCTGTGTCTAACCATCCAAAGTGCTGATAATATTTCACAATGTCTGTGTCTAACCATCCAAAAGTGCTGATAATATTTCACAATGTCTGTGTCTAACCATCCAAAAGTGCTGATAATATTTCACAATGTCTGTGTCTAACCATCCAAAGTGCTGATAATATTTCACAATGTCTGTGTCTAACCATCCAAAGTGCTGATAATATTTCACAATGTCTGTGTCTAACCATCCAAAGTACTGATAATATTTCACAATGTCTGTGTCTAACCATCCAAAGTGCTGATAATATTTCACAATGTCTGTGTCTAACCATCCAAAGTGCTGATAATATTTCACAATGTCTGTGTCTAACCATCCAAAGTGCTGATAATATTTCACAGTGTCTGTGTCTAACCATCCAAAAGTGCTGATAATATTTCACAATGTCTGTGTCTAACCATCCAAAGTGCTGATAATATTCACTGTCAACTTGCTCTCCCCACCGACAACAATCTCTGTGTCATATAACTGTTGCCTGTGTCTTTCTTGTTGTTGTCAAGTATAATACATTCTCAGCTTTATTCATTTGTTCTCAAACTTCTTTTATGATAGTATCCTCATTTTTCTAAATGTTTCTGTCTAAATCACAAGAGAAAAATCTCATTACATCTTGCATGAAGTGATTGAGAAAAACCGCCAACTTCACTCTGGGCTTCGCGCAATTAGAAATTATCAAACCGGAAATATAGGTATCCGTCCTGCATTGAATATATACAGAGAAAACAAGCACAATGCTTCAGGAATGTTGTGACAATACAGCCCAGTCAATTACTGCCTCTTGTCTTTAGCCAAAAAAGCTTTAGCTATAGAGCTGAGGCCAGAACAATAATCATACACCGGGTGTTTGTAAAGTCTCACTACAATTTGTATTTAGAACAAATCTGAAACATGAAGTACACGATGTCATCAAAGAATGTGCTCCACAGTCCATCACGAAGCAGTATTCATAGAATGTCTGTCGTCTGCTGGGGTAATTCTTTGCACTCCAAACAGAATGGTGTTATCGACTGAAGAAATAATTGTTTGTTTTTTGTTTTCAAATTTGTTCTACATACAAAGTGTTGTGAATCTTTACAAACACCCAGTAAATATATTCTAACTTGGGTATGCTACCAATAGGAATAATATACAAGGCAAGACTACACAAGGGTATACAACACAAGAGTATACTACACAATGTGATACAGTACACAAAGGTATACTACACAAAACATACAGTACACAAGAGGTATATCACAAAGGGGTATACTACACAAGGGTATACTTCACAATAATATTCTACACACGGGTATATTACACAAGAGTATACTACACAATGTGATGCAGTACACAGAGGTATACTACACAAAACATACAGTACACAAGAGGTATATCACAAAGGGGTATACTACACAAGGGTATACTTCACAAGAATATTCTACACAAGGGTATATTACTCAAGAGTATACTGCACAGGGATATAGTACACAACAATAAACTACAAAAAAATATACTACACAAGAGATACTGTACATAAGGGTATACTACACAAGGGTCCACAAGAGTATACTCATCATCATCATGTGCCAAGCCTGTAAGCGTGGGCGGTCATGTTTCACCATCATATACGGTCACCAGAGTCATGGATAAGCTCTGTGTTCTTGTCCGACCATTCCATGTGATCAAGCCATCCAGATATTTACATGGATCAGCTCTGTGTTCTTGTCCGACCATTCCATGTGATCAAGCCATCCAGATATTTACTGACAGTCATGAATTTATCAGCACGTTATGAAGATAAATACACAAGAAAACTTAGTAGCAAGTGGCAAAATTGATGGGAAAAGAGCAAGGGAAAGACAGAGGGGAATAAAATACTGGACAGGTTCGGCCACATGGCATAATGGGGATATGTTACAAGACTGGTGACTGTGTGAGATGGCGAGCCGTGAACGTCCACGCTTATCGGCATGGCACATAATAGTGATGGAGGTGATGTTTAGAAAGGTTTATCATCCGTCTTAATTGAAAAATGTGGAATATAAGTAGAATGCTAATCATGGCCAGTTCAAAGGTCAGGGACTTCCCAACCAACTAGTAGCTGTCTGTATTATGTTTAACACAATGGAGCGAAACAATCGTCTTCCTTCATCAAATGTTCTCAGTGTGTTAGACACAAGCTGGTAGATATCGTAAACAGAATGTTCCACAATTAGGTAGGTCAACTACACCGGTCAACTGTTCTCAGTATGTTAGGCACAACCTGGTAGATATCCTAAACAGAATGTGTCACAATTAGGTAGGTCAACTACACCGGTCAACTGTTCTCAGTGTGTTAGACACAATCTAGTAGATATTCTAAACAGAATGTGTCACTATTAGGTAGGTCAACTACACCGGTCAACTGTTCTCAGTGTGTTAGACACAATCTGGTAGATATTCTAAACAGAATGTGTCACAATTATGTAGGTCAACTACACCGGTCAACTGTTCTACGTGTGTTAGACACAACCTGGTAGATATCCTAAACAGAATGTGTCACAATTATGTAGGTCAACTACACCGGTCAACTGTTCTCCGTGTGTTAGGCACGACCTGGTAGATATCTTAAACAGAACGTGTCACAATTAGGTAGGTCAACTACACCGGTCAACTGGACTTCAGTATTGACTTCTAGTTCAGATAGCTATGGCAAACTACAATAATAAATCTTGTAATAGTAAATAGTGTCCCTAGTTGTACCACTTTATAACTGACCTCATCGTCTACAATATGTAATTGTCTGTGCATTGAGTTCATGAAACATTTCTTTCAACACAGCAAAATACGTTTTGTACAAGTCTAACACATACTAATCAATGACAGATACGTTTATCGAACTTGAACAAACTAATTGCCTCGCTATATAGAGAAAGCAAAAGAACAAAACGTGCACACGACTGTTGACTATATTCTGAGGTTAAATATCCATGATTCGCTTGTGTGCATCGGGATTATCATAATATATCTCTTAGTAATCCTTTCTGCCGGCTTCCTGGCCTAGAGGTTAGCGAATTTTCTCCGTAATCTCGTATACTCTCGTAAGTAACGTGACGACGGTGAGAATCAGCAGTGGTTCGAATCGCGTCGGTAACTTACGGGGTATGTGAGCCGGCCGCTCAGAAAGCAATGGCAAACTACTGAGCGTAATCTTGCCAAGAAATCAACAATCAGCTGAAAGATGTTGACGTTGACAGCGATGTCCTGTAAAGGATATACAAACATAAATCCTTTCTACACTCATTAAACGATGCTCTTGATTGTACTATTCCTCATTCATAGACAACCAGCAGACACGATCAGGAACCCATATTGGCAACTGGAATGTGGTTTCTGGCATAATGCCAAGGATGCCACGGACAGACAGAGAAACCAGTGAGAAAGTTCTACCAGAAATTGACTCAGGAAATTGAAGTAGACAGTCGAGATTTTTGTGAAAGAAATAAACTGTAAAAAAGAAGTGTGACAACTGGCAAGATTTATGGGAAATGAGCTAGGGCAAAGCAAGGAGATACGTATCTGGACGGCGTGGCCACAAATCATAATGGAGACATGAAACCATATCTGATCCAAGATTCTGGTCATTGACTGAGATGGAGATGGTGAAACATGACTGCCAACTTATGTCGCTATGGCACGTGATTATGAATCCACACTCAGCTTCCTGAACTCATGTTCCTTATCCTAACTATTAACTCAGTCATGAACACACATAAAGTAGGCTTAGATCAAACATAGCACACAATCAAATGAACAAGTATTATCATGTAAATGTACATTCACTGAGAATTAAAACTGCAACGAAACAAAACAACTAACACGGTGACCCTAATATAGCTATATTTTGTCCTTCTGTCCAAAAAGGAAGTCCATGTGGCGAAATATTAGCCTTCGGCTCCGAATCAATTAACATGCCCACATTCGCAAATTCACGACAGTAGAGACGATTCTGGGCAATGTCACGTCATGGCATGGGGGGTAAATACACGACAAGAGAGGAGATGCTGGACAATGTCATGTCATGGCATGGAGGACAAAAACACAACAATAGAGGATATGCTGGACAATGCCATGTCATGGCATGGAGGATCATCGATACGAGGGAGAAGATTGTAAACATATATGATCACTAACTCAACAGGGCATGAACTATAAGAAGTTATTTATGGGGACATTAATTGTTTGGTGATGTATTCCTGCTGCCTTTATACACCCAGGTAAAATTTGGTCTGACGTGTTTGTGACTTGCAAATTGCTGTACAATCCTGTAACGAAAATATTAGAACGTGGGAACTCACATATTATCGTGTTCTATTACACGGTACATCGCATGCACTGGCCAAACAAATAAATACCACGGCTTAGAGGAAAATCCAACCAGCATTACATATCAGACGAAATCAAAGTTGAGACATCGTTGCCCTTGTACACAAACATTGGAGTAGGATATTAGGTGTTGAGAAGAATCACATGTCGTCCATTTCACATATTTAAAAAAAAACATGTCCAAACATGTGTTGTCTTGTGATAGCGATGAGTTACTTTTCATTATCAGATCGCCACCTGATTATACACTTATTATGTACTTAAATAAACAGACGTCAGATTATTCAAACCAAGAAGTTGTTATTGTTGTATCCCTTGGTAATCTATATCAAGAAATATTGTCCATAGTTATATCACCTGAAGAATACTAAAACAGCTATAACATTGTAACTTGTGCATTTAGGTAACGAAACATACCTTTCCACAAAGTAAAACACATTATGCACAAGTGTATAATATACTAATTAATGATAAACTTATAGAACTTAACAGGTTCAATGTCAAACAAAACATAGTATTTGACCGAACACATATGGCTGGCGGATAATGGGAAGTAGGAAAGTGTCACTGTTATGAATTAAAAATTGTTATTATGGTAGCAGACAGGTTGTATTATATATAAAATAAAACGATATTGCTAAGGAACAACTACTATAATGATATTTTAATCGAGAAAACATGTGGGCGATATATACGCCTATGGCAGATATAGGAAGTGGCTTAAGACGTTAAATAATCCAATGGCACTTAATCTGTGAAAGAAACTGATTGTCTCTCCCTTTAACAGATTCAATGGCAAATAACAAGTAGGTTTGGATGAGACAAAAATGGATTGCGGTAAATGGGAAGTAGGGATGTGTCACAGGTAGGATACAAAGCTGTTAATATGGTAGCAGACATGTTGTATTAAATATGAAATTAAAGGAGATGACAAATGAAATGCTACTGTGTTAATATTATAATCGAGACAACATTTGGCAATGTCACCATTTCATCGATATATAAGCCAATGGCAGATACGGGAAGTAGCTTAAGCAGTTTAATCATCCCTAGTCACTGAATCAGTTAAAGAAAAGACAAGAACAGCAGACGCAGAAACATTTATTACTGTATATTTCAGTTGGGGATTAGTCTTTGATGCACTGTCAGCATTAAAGAGTCGTCTGATGATAGTTGTTGTCCACACGTAAACATTGGATTCGGGATGTGACCCATCTTAGATAATGTAGACACGAGATCCCAGGTCCACCTTGTCCTTGTGGGTGTAAAGTACAGTGAGGGGGGGGGGGGGGGGCATGTAGCGTGTGAAGGTCATGTTGACTGGATATGACATCTGAACAAAGGAACCATGTAGAGATTAGAGCAAGATTCCCTAGGGCAATGCTGGCCTAGTGCCAGATGAAATAACATACTGCCCCCCCCCCCCCCCCCCCCCACCACCCTAAAAAAAAATTAAATAAACAATAATTGTTAATTTCAGCGAGGAAAAGTGTTGAAATGGTGTATATAACAAAAAACCGCCATTTAATGCCAATATAGTATAGTATCTTGCGGTGTATGGCAGAGGGGTCTTTGAACCTGAGGAACTAAGGCCACCTGGCTAGTGCAGTCGCCGCAAACTGTGCAGGTTAGGGTTTTCTTTTTTCCCACGACAGAAAAAAACCTCAACACCTTACCGAGGATTCGAACTCGGGTCTCCCGAAGGAGAATCCGGTCTTCTAGCCACTCGGCCAGCCGCTCCTGGTATATATAACAAATACTGATATATGAATGTTAAGCATAGACAATGTGTACTCCAACTGAGAAACACATAATGGCAGAAGATTCGTGGTTTCAGAAGAAAATCTAAAGAATACCATGATCAGATAGAAAAAAGCAATGAGCAAGTATTTCAAGAAACACATGAAAACCATAAATTGATTCGAGAAACTAGTCGCAGAAAGTCAAGATTTCTGGACACATTTTGAGGCTAAATAAACTGGAAAATTAAGTGACAACTGGCAGGATTGCTGGGACTAGAGAAAATAAAAGGCAGATAGAACGGTATGCGTGTCAGTGAGTGTGTGTGTGTGTGAGTGTGTGTGTGTCTGTGTGTGTGTGTGTGTGTGTGTGTGTGTGTGTGTGTGACCTACAAATGGCTGTTTGTAACATTCCACACATCACAACCTGGAAGTGTGTGACCTACACATGGATGTTTGTAACATTCCACACATCACAACCTGGAAGTGTGTGACCTACAAATGGATGTTTGTAACATTCGACACATCACAACATGGAAGTGTGTGACCTACACATGGATGTTTGTAACATTTCACACATCACAACCTGGAAGTGTGTGACCTACAAATGGATGTTTGTAACATTCGACACATCACAACCTGGAAGTGTGTGACCTACACATGGATGTTTGTAACATTCCACACATCACAACCTGGAAGTGTGTGACCTACAAATGGATGTTTGTAACATTCGACACATCACAACCTGGAAGTGTGTGACCTACACATGGATGTTTGTAACATTCGACACATCACAACCTGGAAGTGTGTGACCTACAAATGGATGTTTGTAACATTCCACACATCACAACCTGGAAGTGTGTGACCTACAAATGGATGTTTGTAACATTCGACACATCACAACCTGGAAGTGTGTGACCTACAAATGGATGTTTGTAACATTCCACACATCACAACCTGGAAGTGTGTGACCTACATATGGATGTTTGTAACATTCCACACATCACAACCTGGAAGTGTGTGACCTACACATGGATGTTTGTAACATTCCACACATCACAACCTGGAAGTGTGTGACCTACAAATGGATGTTTGTAACATTCGACACATCACAACCTGGAAGTGTGTGACCTACAAATGGATGTTTGTAACATTCCACACATCACAACCTGGAAGTGTGTGACCTACATATGGATGTTTGTAACATTCCACACATCACAACCTGGAAGTGTGTGACCTACATATGGATGTTTGTAACATTCGACACATCACAACCTGGAAGTGTGTGACCTACAAATGGATGTTTGTAACATTCCACACATCACAACCTGGAAGTGTGTGACCTACAAATGGATGTTTGTAACATTCCACACATCACAACCTGGAAGTGTGTGACCTACAAATGGATGTTTGTAACATTCCACACATCACAACATGGAAGTGTGTGACCTACACATGGATGTTTGTAACATTCCACACATCACAACCTGGAAGTGTGTGACCTACATATGGATGTTTGTAACATTCCACACATCACAACCTGGAAGTGTGTGACCTACATATGGATGTTTGTAACATTCCACACATCACAACCTGGAAGTGTGTGACCTACATATGGATGTTTGTAACATTCCACACATCACAACCCGGAAGCTCACATTTATTTTGTTTGCATTGGCTCGCCTTGAACTCACACTAGTGCATGCACACGCTGCTACTTCTACTGCAGGCGATTGATGTCTTCGGCACTGAATCAATTAGAATGCTCCCATTAGCACATACACGACCAGAGAGAAGATGCTGGACAATGTTACTGCATGGCATGGAGGACCATCAGTACCAGAAATGATGGCAGAACACAAGGGAGATGTTTGTTGACAGATGTGATCACTAACACCACACGGCATGGGCTATAAGAAGAAGGTGTTGTATGTGGCCATTAAGTGTTTGGTGATGTATTCCTGCTGCCTTATAATCTCAGGTAACAATTGGTCTGACGTGTGTGTGACATTCAAATTACTTTATCTTGTAACTGAAATATTAGAACCTTGGAACCCAACAGTTATCATTTCAATTACAAGGTGCATTGTATGCACCTGTCAAAAAATAATTCAATAGTTCAGAAGGAAATTCCCACACCTCAAGGTATAGGAAACTTGAAATACAAATCGAGATTGTGTTGGCCTTGTAAACAGACATTGGTGTAGGATATTATGTGTCAAAGAGAATCATGTGTCGTCCATGTCATAAATTAGAACACGTCCGCTTATTTGCTGTTTTTCTGATAGCGATTAGTTACCTCTAGCTAACAGATCCCCTTATTATTGTGTACGTATCATGTACTTATATAAAGATACTTCGGGTGTATTGAAACAAGAGGTTATTGTTGTTGTCTCCCTTGGTAGCTTATATAGGAATTTTGTCCATGATTGTCTCCCATGATAAATACTACAAACGCTATAATATTGTAACTTGTGCATTATGCTAACGAAACATACCTTTCCACAAAGCAAAGCACATTATGCACAAGTATAATATATACTACTTAATGACAACCTTATAGAATTTAGCAGACTCAGTGCCAAACAAAACGAAGCTGTAGACAAAACAGAAATGTATGGCTGAAAATGGGAAGAAGGAGTGTGTCACAGTTATGATCTAAACGTTGTTATTATGGTAGCAGACATGTTGTATTATAGATCATATTATAGGAGATTGCTAAAGAAAACCTAGTTTATCGATATTATAATCCGTATATCAGTTTGCAATACCAACATTTCGGCGATATATAAGCACATGTCAGATATGGGAAGTCGCTTTAGATGATTGATCATCCCATTGCACTTAATGAGTTAAAGAAAAGACAAGAGCAGCAGTCACAAAAATATTTGTGACTGTATATTTTAGAGTTGTGTTACTGCATATTTCAGGGTGTTTTTACTATACATGTCAGGGTGATGTGACTGTATATTTTAGAATGTTGCTACTATATATTTCAGCTTGTTGTGACTGTATATTTCATGATGTTACAATATATTTAAGAGTGTTGTTACTGTATATTTCAGGGTGTTGTTACTGTATATTTCAGGGTGTTGTTACTGTATATTTCAGGGTGTTGTTACTGTGTATTTCAGGGTGTTGAGACTGTATATTTCAGGGTGTTGTGACTGTTTATATCATGGCGGGAATTAGTGTGTGATGTAAGGTTAGGATATGAACCTCGTCTGATGAGATTCTAAGCCAGTTCTGTCCTGTGTGAATGTAAAGTGCAGTGGGAATCCATGTGGCGAGTGAAGGTCAGGTTGACAGGATGTAACATCTGAACGAAGGCTACTTGTACAGATTAGACCAAGATCCCCGGTGGCAATGGTGGCCTATTGTAATATTTAAAAAAAAAATTAAAAAAACATTATGAACAATAAAAATAAGTTAACTGCAGGGAGGAAAACATTGTTGAAACGTTATATAGAACAAATACTGTTATATATTATATAATAGTTTTACAATCCTACATGTTACTTTAATCCCCCCCCTATGTCACATAATTATTGGAATAATCTCCTATGACTCAGATAGCCATCATGTTAAACTAATAGCTGTCTGGGAGTGAAAGACTGACATTAATAAGTCAATTAATAATTATTACATGACATATTATTGTGTTACAATGTACACATTCATATAGTTGAACGTGTTTGTCTAGGTCTGTGAGTGACCACCATTGATTAAAGCAATTTATAAGTGGGAAGGGAGGAGGAGGAGGAGACGTAGCACAACCATACAGTCGCAAGTGATGTAGACTGCATCAGAGTACTACATACCTGTCATGGCGTTGTCTGTGTCGGTGTTGTCTGTCATGGCGTTGTCTGTCATGGCCTTGTCTGTCACGGTGTGTGGTGGTTGTTGGCGTGTTCTGTCATGGCCTTGTCTGTCACGGTGTCTGGTGGTTGTTGGCGTGGTCTGTCATGGTGTTGTCTGTCACGGTGTGTGGTGGTTGTGACTGGGTTTTTCCGAAGTTAAACTTAGCATGTCATTTACGGGACGGCGTAATCAAGCTCAGCAGTTATGGCCTGTTTGTGATGTACTTGGAAGTGTTAGTTCAGTAGTTTACCATTGCCTTCTGAACAACTGACGCCTCATACCAACGACATCAACGCAACACGGTCTGCTTTGAAATCGCCTATAGCTGATGCCGAACCCTCGACACGGTATGGTCAATCAATCAATCAGGTGCCGTCTCCACAATAAAGGTTGGATGTCTACCTCTTGTTCGCTCAACTTCAACTTTACCCTCCAATATGGTTTTTATAAGAGTGTTAAGTCTTTTAACGTGGCCGAAATATTTCACTTGCCTCTGTTTTATTTCTTTCATCAACTCTCTTTTTATGCCAAGACTGTCTAGAAACTGTATTTGATTGTTTTTGTTTCCATGAACTACCACATAATCTTCCGTATATCCACATCTCCAGGGCCTTTATTCAACTTTCTGGTTGCTTGTTCAATGGCCAGGCATACAGTAGTGTTGAATATACGTAGCATTTGACAATTCTCATTTTAAATGTGTTGTTAATCTCTCAAGATGTTACTACTGATTTCATGCCGTTGAAAGCATTTTTGGACATTCCTTTTCTCTTTGTGATTTACTCTTCACATCTGCTATTGTCTGTTATCACATGTCCACGATAAGAGAAACTTATTACTTGTTCTTTTGTCTAGATGTTTTCTGTAAAAGGGTAGACAATTAGTTTCCTTATATTATGTATGTCTGTATTATATATTATACTTGTGCATAATGTGTTTTGTTTTGTGGAAATATGCCTTTCGCTAGCTAGATGCATAAGGTACATTATTATAGCTGGTATAATATTTATCAAGGGATACAATCATAGATACAATGTCTTTATAGGTTACAAAGGTATACAATAATAATAACTTCTCCTTTTGAAATAATCCGAAGTCTGTTTATGTATGTACATAAGTATGTAATCAGCTGGGGATCTAATGGTAACAGCTATATAATGGCTATCAGAAGACAACAAATATTTGGAAATTTTCTAAATATGTGAAATAAACGACATGTGATTCACTTTGACATATAATACCCTACATCAATGTTTGTGTACGAGGCCAACATTATTGACACATGCCTGTAGTCATTGGCATTAAGGTGAGTGGCCGTACAATATAAACAGTTCACGAGATAAAATAGGGCGGATAGTAAGTTCCCCAGAGGGCGTAAATGAGAAGACAGTAATTGAAAGGGGGAGCTGAGAAGAAGTCAGCGGGTGAGGCAGACAGTTGGAGCAGTGAGGTTGTGTGTTTTGTGGGAGGCATTGTGGGGGATAGAATGGTTGAAAAGAGAGGGACAAAGACTGACGGAGGGCAGTTGATGTTTGGACTCCGAGCTGAGGGGAGTGGAGTTTGAGATACCGAAGGAATCGGTAGTCCACGGACAACGGGGTTGTGTTGTTCTCGGAGTTGTGAAGACAGGCCTGAACCAGAGTGGGTTCTATAGTTGAGCAGTGGCTCCAACCCAATGTGTGGGTTGTATTGTGGGAGATCCAGCCGTGGATAGTAGCTGGATTACCTGTCTTGTGGATTGAGATAAGAAGCAGGCCGTGAGAAGGCATTGATGTGTGCTGGTTAAATTGTGAGGAGGATATTTATAATCTATGGATTACATTGTTTCTGGATATATACATATGTTCCGTGAGTCTGTGTTATTTCTGTAATAAAGGATTATGTGCGCCAACTGAAGCTTGTTTCATGACTGGTGAATATGCACTGCGGGGGTGAGTTACATTGCAAGACAGATATCTCCATTGACACACCATGAGTATCGTTACCTAGACAACGACCATCACACAATAATATCATGAGCATATCATCGTAAGAACTTCGTGATATTATCATCAAGAACGACGTGTGACAATCTGTGAGCTCGTCCGATCAAGAACATCTGGGCGCTCGTCGCTTAGTAAGGAGTATCTGGAAGGCCACGTACGGTCAAGAACATTATAGACTGTGTTGTCATTCTGAGATATTTGTGGGCTCTTCGCGGAGAGAGGGTGGACAGCGGAGTGTGTCCACCGTATAAACACTGAGTTTTTCTCCGTGCGGGAACTGGCTACAGCAGTTCACGTCAAGTCCACTACAGGTGAATTGGAACCAACCATATCGCTGAAGCGAGAGGGGGTGATAAAGACACGCCATACAGACTAACCGGGAGAGTCCATTACGGTGACAGGTAAATTTGATACCAGGCAGCAGTGCTGAAACTAGCAGACGCGGCAATGAAAGACGAGTGTTGAATCCAGAGTGGCGAGGGCAGCGTGTGTGTGTGTGTAGGACGTCGCTGGCGGTGATAATGACAGGATTGGGAACCAAAGATAATTGACAGGTGTGTGTGTGCGAGGCAAGCGCACCGTGTTGTCGCAAGTTGACTGGTCAAGATTTTTCGACGCAGTAAATAGGACGGGTGGAGACACCAGCGTCCAGGTACGAGGGGAAAGTTACGTTAACCCCTACCACAGCCGTGCTAGGGCAGCAGTGGAAAGTGTGATTTTCCACGAAGTTAATATAGCAGCCGGGTGGGGCTGTCAAGTTTGTGTGAACAATGTTTTACGGAGGAATTTTTCACTGAGAGTGATAAAGAGAAATTAGGTTGACCTTGGAAGGAAAGGCTGTTTAACAGTAAGCAGTTACTGAGGAAATTTCCACGACCTAGTGTGGTCAAGATGACTCATTGTGAATGAACAAAACAAGGTTGTTTTGAAAGAAAGCCAGATTTTATGTTTCGCCTTTGTTGAACTGTTCTATTATTGTCATCATTATTCTGTTATGAGCAAACAGTTTTAACGTCTCATCATCGCAACCATGGTTGTATTGCTTTGCCAATAAGGATTTATATACCCAAATTTAAAGCGCTGAACATTGGCTGCCATTCTCCTTTTCTTTTTGGTGAATCTTGTCGGATAACGGAAATCCATAACATTAATGATAAGCGAAGCGCCATCTCCGCAACGAGAGTAACGACATATCGAAAGAACACTTTGGATAATTATTATTACCGTCAACGTTTCCGACAGTTGGAACTTTTGATCACCACGTGAATTCAGGAACCACTCAACAAAACAACAAGTCGCTTTGAAATCTAGCGTCGTAATCATTTCGGAGAATGTAACACAGACATTTCCAGCATATTGTGAAAAACTATTAACAGCAAAATAAGAACTTTTGGCGACGGATTTATGGGCACATATTTGTCGGCCAACCAGTTACACATTATTATTTTTTATTGTTTTGCTCCCATCGTCATATTTATTGTTGTCGGGTGTTACGCAATTATTTGTATGTGGTCCAGTGTTTGTCAAGAGTAGGGGATTTTGTGTTGCTTCTCGAAGGCCGGGAGGCGGGGCGAAAATTTATTTTCTTACTGTGCACCATGTGTTTTCTGGGAAGTAAATCGTAAGGTCGGTTTGTTTGATTCTGCAGTGAAGCAGGGTGGTCCTAGATTATATACCGTGCCTTTTGGGTCTAACGTCAGATCTGTGTATATTTTCAGTATATATTCCTTTTCTTTCTCTCTTTCTTTTCGTTATATTTACATATAATATTTGTTGTGTTCGGATATATGTTTTTATTGTGATCTTTCGTCATTTCTGCTGTCTAGTGGTCTTGGTCAATTTATATTTATATTTTACGCGCACTGTGGGTGTCTCTACACAAGCTTGTGGTTGTGACTGTGGTTTATTTCTGTGGCATCATCGTCTCCGTGTACTCAGCTTGTGAAGGCTATAGTTGGATAGTCATCACTTAGTGTTATCATCCATTTGTTTGTATATGTATTTATATGTATGTTTAACAATATTTCCAGGGACTTTATGAACTTGTGGTCATAGATATATATACGAGGGAGTATAGGTGATACTTCCCCCTCACTACCTAGTGCGTATAGAGTGACTGGGTGAGTACAGAGTGATATTGTAGCACTACGGATTTATGTACACAGGGAGTGCTGGTGTACTTAGGGAAGTGACACAAAGACTAACAGCAGAGTCTGTACATTTATAGTTGGCTGATTGACAGCAACGTGTCCACAAGTACAAGATGCCTACGTTAATGGACTATATTGAAGCAGGTGAACGAATAGGCCTGAAAGGTAAAGAGTTACAGGAGTATGCCGAAGCAAAAGAACAAAAGCAGACGGAAAGAGAGGAGAGGCATAATGAACGCGAGGCAAAGCGTCTACAGGAAGAGAAAGAGACACAAGTAAATCTAGCTGAAATGGAAAACAAGCGTCTACAGGAAGAGAAAGAGACACAAGTAAAACTAGCTGAAATGGAAAACAAACGTCTACAGGAAGTAAAGTTAGCTGAAATAGAAAACAAGCGTCTACAGGAAGAGACACAAGTAAAACTAGCTGAAATGGAAAACAAACGTCTACAGGAAGTAAAGTTAGCTGAAATGGAAATTGAGAAAGAGAAGATCAAGTGTCAGATGCAAACTGAAATCGAGTTAAGAAAACTAGAATTATCTTCGAAGGGTCAAAGTGAGGAAAGCAGAAAACCTTCACAGTCGTCATAGAGATTAAAACTGCCATACTTTACGGACCGAGACAACCTTGAAGCTTATCTTGACAGCTATCAGGCATCAGCGACAGTGTTAGGCATCCCAGAAGAACAGTATGCTATTAGACTAGGTGAGCTTCTAACGGGCAAGGCACTAGACACCATGTTCAATTTACCTGTAGAAGAAAGAAACAACTACACTATCTTACGTCAACGTTTGCTCACAAAGTTCCAACTCACTGAGCATGGATATAGAACAAAGTTTAGACAGTTAGTGCCAGAGATAAATCACGATTTCACAGACTTTGTTAACACAGTCAAGTACACATTTAACAAATGGATGGAGCTTGCAGAAGTAGGGAAAGATTTTAATAAATTAGTAGATCTAATGTTAAGAGACAAGGTAGTATCTGCATGCAATTCTAATTTAGTGGCGTTCTTTGAGGAACGGAAGCCAAAAGACATAGACACAATGTCTCAGTTAGGGCAAAACTATATGACGGCACATCCTAACGTATCTATTGGGAAACTAATGAGTGAGGAAATAGTCTGTGCAGCGTACACTAAACAGGACCAGAATCCAGTCATCAGACCAAGGGCGAAAAGTGTGGATTCAGCACAGAAAGGTGAGCAGCAAGAACTTCAAGATAATGGTTTCTGAGGAAACAATGTTGGTAGAGTAGGACGGTACCCATATAGAAGAGGGAACTTCCAGAGACGTCAAAATTATGCCGGATGTTGGAATTGTGGGAGCTGGAGACACAAGGCAGCAGAGTGTGATACACAACCATCAGATGGACCAACGAACAACAGTAAAAGGGAGATTACTTGTTTCAAATGTGGAAGGAGGGGGCATATCAGCCATCAATGTAGGATGAGAGAAACAGAGCACTCAAATGCAGCGCAAGTAATTGAGACGCTGAACAATGAAGATTGTAGTGGGTGCAAACCTCTTTTTGAAAAAGACAGTCAGCCAGTCCTAATATGTGGTCATACAGTGAAAGCAGGATCAGCAGTCCATGAAGGAGGAAGTTTGAAGCTACATCAGGGATTTGTCAATGATAGACCAGCGTTAACAATTAGGGATTCCGGATGTACGTCTATCGGAGTGAGGAGAAGTTTAATAGATCTCTCGGATTATACAGGGAAAAAGATTAGATGCATAACATTCAACGGCACAGTAGAGTTCTACCCAGTAGCCATAATAACAGTGAAAACACCATATATCACTGGAAGAGTGACAGCGTGTGTTTTGGACTCACCAGTGGCTGATTTGATCATAGGAAATGTTATAGGAGTTAAAGATTGTACAGAAGAGGAAGTAGTTTATTGGGACCAAAAATATAGTGTAAGCAATAATGAGGTAGCTACCACAAGAGAACCTAAATTAGAGAGTATAGCTGAGGTAGAAGAGGCACTTGAAGTAGACACAGGAACTCAGGACAAGGATAGTACAGCTGAGCAGATGAGAATGGATCCCAAATATAGTGCTAGTGAATCCCAGAGACAAGATACTACTCTGAACAAATGTTCCCAAGGGTGTAGGAGAGTAGAACATAGGCAGTCAAAGAAAGGTAGATGGTGTTTCGAGAGGAAGAACAATGTTCTCACTCGCAGCTTTTCAGATAGTGGAACTGCACGTGGGCAAGGAGCAGTACCTTTAGCACACAGAGACCGATATACTAGAACAGCTCAGGATAGTGCATGTGCAGGGCACATAGGCATAAGGCGTATGCAGCAGAAAGCAAGGTGCCAGATACATGGGCCGAGATTGAATAAAGAGTTCAGACTAAACAGAGACTCAAGTGTAACGGTGCAATATGCAGATAGGAAAATTGAGTCAGGTCAAAAGAGTTTTCGCGACATTACTGACCCAGGGCTAGGGATAGCAAACAGATGTTGTAATTGTAGAGGTACCATGAGTCATGGGTACATGAAAGGTAGACACAGCATCGACAGGAATCAGAGGTGGGTTAATGCAAGAACAGAACCACCTGATATAGGGTCGGTACACAAATAGTAGTGTGTGGTCGTGAAGTAGTAAGAGATCTGAGGGTACATAAGTATAATGCTTTTCTATGATGTATTATTATTATTATGTGATGTATTAGTTCATGCATTGATACACAAGATAGAAAGATGGTTATTTGTATTTATGTGTGGGGAATATGGGAGTGTACTATGAGCATTTGATGTATTATTTAGGGTGGGAGCTATAGTAAGTTGGATTTATACTTAAGACTACACAGGCAATGTGTCTGAGTCACATATTTAATAAGATTTAGTCTCCCAACATTTGAAAACGATGTTTTCTTTTGAGGGTGGGGTAGTGACACATGCCTGTAATCATTGGCATTAAGGTGAGTGGCCGTACAATATAAACAGTTCACGAGATAAAATAGGGCGGATAGTAAGTTCCCCAGAGGGCGTAAATGAGAAGACAGTAATTGAAAGGGGGAGCTGAGAAGAAGTCAGCGGGTGAGGCAGACAGTTGGAGCAGTGAGGTTGTGTGTTTTGTGGGAGGCATTGTGGGGGATAGAATGGTTGAAAAGAGAGGGACAAAGACTGACCGAGGGCAGTTGATGTTTGGACTCCGAGCTGAGGGGAGTGGAGTTTGAGATACCGAAGGAATCGGTAGTCCACGGACAACGGGGTTGTGTTGTTCTCGGAGTTGTGAAGACAGGCCTGAACCAGAGTGGGTTCTATAGTTGAGCAGTGGCTCCAACCCAATGTGTGGGTTGTATTGTGGGAGATCCAGCCGTGGATAGTAGCTGGATTACCTGTCTTGTGGATTGAGTTAAGAAGCAGGCCGTGAGAAGGCATTGATGTGTGCTGGTTAAATTGTGAGGAGGATATTTATAATCTATGGATTACATTGTTTCTGGATATATACATATGTTCCGTGAGTCTGTGTTATTTCTGTAATAAAGGATTATGTGCGCCAACTGAAGCTTGTTTCATGACTGGTGAATATGCACTGCGGGGGTGAGTTACATTGCAAGACAGATATCTCCATTGACACACCATGAGTATCGTTACCTAGACAACGACCATCACACAATAATATCATGAGCATATCATCGTAAGAACTTCGTGATATTATTATCAAGAACGACGTGTGACAATTATATTACACTTTGTTTCATGTTTTAAAGCTAGGTGATTTTCGGTTTCCTTGTAGAAATATTATTTGACAGGTGCACGAAGTGTGCCTTATTATAGACTACGGCTACTGTTAAGAAACCAATTCTAATATTTCCGTTACTAAAAAGGTTATTTGCAGATCACACACAAGCCAGACCAATTGTTGTATTAGATTATCAAGATAGCAGCAGGAATACATCAGAAACACTTAATGACCCACTAAAACACTTCTTCTTATAGTCCATGCCGAATGGAGTTATCACATCTGTTTATATCCATGTACTTCGTGTGCGGCCAATAATTTCTGGTACTGATGATCCTCCACGTGACATTGTCCAGCATATTCTTTCTTGTCATGTACTTTTCCTCCATGCCAAGACGTGACATTGTCCATCATATTCTCTCTTGTGGTGTATTTGTCCTCTATGACATACCGTGATATTGTCCAGCATTTTCTTTCTTGCCGTGTATTTGTCCTCAATGCCATGACGTGACATTGTCCAGCATCTTCACTCTTGTCGTGTATTTGTCCTCCATGCCATGACATAACATTGCCTAACATATTCACTCTTGTCGTGTATTTATTCTTCATACCATGACATGATATTGCCCTGCAGCTTCTCTCTTGTCGTGTATTTGATCTTTAGTCCAAGACGTGACATAGTCCAGAGCAATCTCTCTTGTCGTGTATTTATCCTCCATGACATGACGTGACATTGTCCAGAGCAATCTCTCTTGTCGTGTATTTATCCTCCATGACATGACCTGGCATTGTCCAGCATCATCTCTCTTATCGGGTATTTGCGAATTTGAGCATTTTAACTGGTTCAGTAACTAATAAATCGCTACATGTAATTTCCAATTTGGACAGAAGGAGGATATATCGCCATACTAGTACAACTATTTATTTGTTTTGTTTCATGGCAACTTCCGCAGTTTTAATGCTCAGTGAACTGCAATTTAAACGATAATACTTGTTCATTTGATGTTGTATCGCATTTAGTCTACACCTACTTTTTTGTTTGTCCTTGAATCAGTTAGTAACAGCAGACTGAACATAATTTAATGAAGTTGAGAGTGAAATCATAATCATGTGCCATGGCGACATAAGCTGGCGGTTATTGTTCGCCATCTCACTCGACTACCAGAAAGTTGGATCAGATATGTTTTCATGAATCCATTACGCTGTGTGGCCGAACTGTCCAGATATGTATCTCGTAGCACCTTTCCCATAAATCTTGCCAGTTGGCACCAGTTTTCTATCATTTTATTTCTGTCACAAAATTCTCCACCGTCTACCTTTAATTTCTCGAATCAATTTATCGTTTTTATTTGTTTCCTATAGAACGTGCTCTCTGGTTTCTATTTCTATTTCTAATGTATTCTTGGCATTTTTTTTTTCCGTAACTACATTACCACTAACATTAAATGTATGCACAAAGCCATTTACAGGTCACACACACACACACACACACACACACACACACACACACACACACACACATATGCACACACACACACACACACACGCGCGCGCACTTACGCACACGCGTCAGAATGGAAGTGCTGAGATCATAGCAGATAGTACTTAACTCGGGAGATTCCCACACAAGCTCCGTCATTTTCAACAGCCAGCGAAGAGTTCCGATACTAATGGCACCAGCTGTAGTCCGACTGTGTCCGTCTGACCTTTCCCTGAAGCACTGATTGGTGGCCAGACTCTCTGGTCACATCATGCCGCTCCATTCTCTCTAGGCTCTGATGATCAATCGGTTCATCCAGGCCATGTACATGATCCATACAATCCTGACCACGTCTGCCTTATTACACACCTTAAGGCGCACCCACTCAGACTTCAGAGGTACTGATAACTTATGTCCCAAAGTTAAGGATGAGAATATCACATTTTAGTAAAACTGTCCGATCTAATGTTGAACCCGCTACCTCGGCATCAGCACACCGGATGTTTAAGAGCGAAAAGGTTCAATATCAACTTGGAGAAGACTGTAGTTATGTATCAGCCAGCTCCAGGGATTAATCACACCGTGCCGAATATCAAAGTGAATGGTCATAGACTAAGTGTTGTGGACACATTCACCTATCTTGGCAGCACTGTGCCACAAGCTGCCACAATTGATGACGAAGTGGATGCAAGAATCTCCAAGGCCAGCGCGGCCTTTGTCAGACTATATAAGAATGTATGGGGCAGAAATGGAATAGGCCTGCAAACAAAGCTGAAAGTCTACAAAGCAGTTGTATTATCCACACTGCTATATGCTTGTGAAACCTGGACTGTTTATCAGCGACAGGCTAGGGAATTAAACCACTTCCACACAGTCTGCCTTAGGAAGCAATTGAAGATTAAATGGCAAGACAAGATCCCAGACACTGAAGTTCTAAAAAGAGCATCCATGCCCAGTATCAACACTCTATTAATGAAGAATCAGATTCGCTGGGCTGGTCAGTTAACCCGCATGCCAGATCACAGGCTCCCAAAACGAAGTTTTTACGGCAAGCTACGTTGTGGTAAACGATCCCAAGTCGGCCAGCGGAAACGCTTTAAAGACTCTGAAAATCTCACTGAAAGCTTGGGAGACTGATGCCAAAGACCGAAATTCGTGGTGTACATCATTACGCAAGGCTGCAGTCCCTGTCTCCATGATCTGGCCAAAGCCTGTGCTAATGGACACCCCACTGCAACAGACGGTGACATGCACATAACATGGGTAGCAACAAGTAAAACGATTCAATCAATCAATCATGTGCCATGCCGGAAAGCGTGGGCGGTCATGACTCGCCATTTCACTCGATCACCAGTGTCGTGGATCAGCTCAGTTAACAGAAAATGAAAACATTAGAATCCAAAAGGCTATAGGGGCTTTTATAGATACTTTTGGCTAAGATAACTAGACAGAACTTTGTCTTGAATCAAAATGGCAAAAGGAATTGGGGAAACATGGGCTGTGCTGCATGGGATAGCCAAGGATAGCAGGGCTAAGTGTGAGTTGATTGAGTGTCTGTATCCCCATAGGGGACAGAGGACTAGAGAAGAAGAACTGAACATAAAAGCCCCTTTTATATACCTCATAACTGTGTTCACGAGTTGTTTTTTTTACTTTACAGTCCTTCAACGGCACATGATTTAACCTGTATTGTTTAGTTAATGTACACCACATGTCTGCTTCACGAGCTGATAAGAGATGACATATATCGCAATATAAGTTGCTGAACGTTTTGAAAAACAAAATAATATTTTCAGTTGATTGCATCTATACACTACAGACGGACTATGGCAAATATCGGCGTCATTACAGACTTTATGTTGAGATACCTGTCTGCAGGTTTGTGAAGACTAGCAAACTCTGGGTTTTAATACAGGACACTTTCGTGCGTGGTATAATCTGGTAATTTCACGGTATAGTTGTATTATGTCTTTAATAGCATGGTAAAGGTGTGTGTGTGTGTGTGTGTGTGTGTGTGTGTGTGTGTGTGTGTGTGTGCACATATATTGCTGGCTCCGTGGCGAAGAGTTACCAACACAGTTCGTAATCCCACATACCCATGTTCGAAACACAGCTGTGTTGGACTTTAATGTACTGGTGCCGGTCATTCATAAAGCAATGGCAAACTACTGAACGTAAATTTGCCCAGGAATCACGAACAGCCAAACAATGATGTGGTTTACTGCTACGTTCTGTAAAGGACATCCAACTAACTTTATTCTTGTAGGCATATATTATCAACACAATTACAGCAGCAGAAGTTGCTGAGGTTATTAACTCAATGAATACAATTTCTCATCGACAGATTCGCTGCTGTCTCTAACATGGGTCAAGCAGGCCAACTGACACTGCTCCTGGTCGCTGCATTCTTCTTGTCTTCGCTGGGGCAAGATCACTGTATTTACCAGGTGATAACTTCCATCTAGTTTTGAACTCACAAGCCTCAGTGTTCTCAGTGTTCTGTCCTATGACTCACATCCACATGTTGCTAAAGGAAAGATGCAAGACCTCAAAGATTTCAATGTATCATGGTTGCTGTTGGTGTTCTCACTACTGTTTAATATTTGCAATACTATGGCCAGCATGTGTCTGATCTCTATTTACCAGCTGCTGATTTACCAGTGTTGCTGATTGTCGAGCTAAGAAATTCACAGTTTTTGACGCTTGATCTCATGTTACCAGCTGCCAGTGTTGCTGATTGTCGAGCTAAGAAATTCACAGTTTTTGACGCTTGATCTCATGTTACCAGCTGCCAGTGTTGCTGATTGTCGAGCTAAGAAATTCACAGTTTTTGACGCTTGATCTCATGTTACCAGCTGCCAGTGTTGCTGATTGTCGAGCTAAGAAAATCACAGTTTTTGACGCTTGATCTCATGTTACCAGCTGCCAGTGTTGCTGATTGTCGAGCTAAGAAATTCACAGTTTTTGACGCTTGATCTCATGTTACCAGCTGCCAGTGTTGCTGATTGTCGAGCTAAGAAATTCACAGTTTTTGACGCTTGATCTCATGTTACCAGCTGCCAGTGTTGCTGATTGTCGAGCTAAGAAATTCACAGTTTTTGACGCTTGATCTCATGTTACCAGCTGGCAGTGTTGCTGATTGTCGAGCTAAAATATTCAATTTTTGTGACGTTTGATCTCATTTTACCAGCTGGCAGTGTTGCTGATTGTCGAGCTAAGAAATTCACAGTTTTTGACGTTTGATCTCATTTTACCAGCTGGCAGTGTTGCTGATTGTCGAGCTAAGATATTCAACGTTTGTGTCGTTTTTCTTGATCATAGTTAATTGTGTGTCCCTTACAGCACGTGGCAGTCAACCCCAGCGTTGTTTGGCTGGTTGTGATTTCTTGGCAGTTTTATGTTCAGAAGTTTGCCTTTGCTTTGTGAATAACCGGCACTCATACCTTTGTACGGGAACTAGCGCAAGTTGCTTCCCAATCGCCCGCAGCTGTGCTTCGAACGCGGTATGCGAGATTACAAAATGTATTCATGACACCTTTGTAATAGAGCCGGTTGAATTGATAACTGAATGTAAATAAACGGTGAGCCGCCTCTGTGGCGAAGGAGTAACGAATGCAAATCCATAATACCTTGTTCGATGCACAGCTGTTGGCGATTTGGAAGCAGACTGCCTTGCATTGGTGTCACTACAATGGTATGCGTGCCACTCCTTCAGAAAGCAATTGCTAAATACTAAACGAAAACATTCCCAGGAATCACAAACAGCCAAATATGTTGGGGTTGAGGGCTACGTCCTGTAAAGATATGCAGGGAACTAACAGTGAGTCCTTTTGGTAGGGCCATGGTGCTAGGTAAGATGAGGGATATACAACTGAGAGAGTCATTATGCCTGGTGCTAGGTAAGATGTGGAATATACAACTGAGACATATATTATACCTGGCATATACCAGGATGCCCGTAGTGCTATGTTGTCCGTTCTTGAAACCAGGCTGGTAACTTATTTACTGCCGTCGGATAATATATCGCCACACACTTCGACATAAGGACGATATATCGCCATACAAGGGTCACCATGTTATTTGTTTTGTGTCGTGGCATCTTTGCCAATGTTCAGTGAATGGAACTTGACATTGTAATACTTGTTCATGTGATTGTGTACCATGTTTGGTGACATTGTAATACTTGTCCATGTGATCGTGTACCATGTTTGGTCAATACTTAAATGTTGTTTGGCACTGAAGCAGGTCAGACCAATATATTGATGTGTATGTGTTTATATGATTTCGGCTTCTTAATATGTTTATGCCAGTCTCCCTGGCCTAGGGTTAACCGACTTTCTCCGTAATCCCGTTTATCCACGTAAGGTAACGGAGCTCGGGAGAATTGGAAACGGTTCCCTCCGCGTTGGTAACTTACGGGATAAGTGAGCCGGCCGCTCAGAAAACAATGGCAAACTACTGAGCGAAATCTTGCCAAGAAATCAACGACAGCGGTAAAATGCTGGTGTTTACAGCGATGTCCTGTAAAGGATATGCGGAAAAAAAATGTGTTTATGCAGGACTGTGGCAGTCATGTATGTGGTTATAGTAATCTGACTGTTATTTTATATTTGTAGGAATGTGACATTTGCATATCTGTTTATAGGTATGTCACTGTCAAATATGTGTTGATAGAAATGTGACTGCTATATATGCTTTATTGTTAAATGAACGTAACTACTATATTCGTGTTTGCAGGAATGTGAATGCTACGGCGCCTTCATTCAGTGCGGTTATAAACAGTTGACTTCTCTTCCACCCTCACTTGGGACACAACAATCCAATTTTACGTCTCTCGGCTTGGATGTAAGTGTCATGTTTCACATTGTACGTCTCTGGGCTTGGATGTAAGTGTCATGTTTCACATTGTACGTCTCTGGGCTTGGATGTAAGTGTCATGTTTCACATTGTACGTCTCTGGGCTTGGATGTAAGTGTCATGTTTCACATTGTACGTCTCTCGGCTTGGATGTAAGTGTCATGTTTCACATTGTACGTCTCTCGGCTTGGATGTAAGTGTCATGTTTCACATTGAACGTCTCTCAGCTTGGATGTAAGTGTCATGTTTCACATTGTACGTCTCTGGGCTTGGATGTAAGTGTCATGTTTCACATTGTACGTCTCTCGGCTTGGATGTAAGTGTCATGTTTCACATTGTACGTCTCTCGGCTTGGATGTAAGTGTCATGTTTCACATTGTACGTCTCTGGGCTTGGATGTAAGTGTCATGTTTCACATTGTACGTCTCTCGGCTTGGATGTAAGTGTCATGTTTCACATTGTACGTCTCTCGGCTTGGATGTAAGTGTTATGTTTCACGTTGTACGTCTCTGGGATTGGATGTAAGTGTCATGTTTCACATTGTACGTCTCTCGGCTTGGATGTAAGTGTCATGTTTCACATTGTACGTCTCTCGGCTTGGATGTAAGTGTCATGTTTCACATTGTACGTCTCTGGGCTTGGATGTAAGTGTCATGTTTCACATTGTACGTCTCTGGGCTTGGATGTAAGTGTCATGTTTCACATTGTACGTCTCTGGGCCTGGTTGTAAGTGTCATGTTTCACATTGTACGTCTCTGGGCTTGGATGTAAGTGTCATGTTTCACATTGTACGTCTCTGGGCTTGGATGTAAGTGTCATGTTTCACATTGTACGTCTCTGGGCTTGGATGTAAGTGTCATGTTTCACATTGTACGTCTCTCGGCTTGGATGTAAGTGTCATGTTTCACATTGTACGTCTCTGGGCCTGGATTGTAAGTGTCATGTTTCACATTTTACGTCTCTGGGCTTGGATATAAGTGTCATTTTCCACATTGTACGTCTCTAGGCTTGGATGTAAGTGTCATGTTTCACATTGTACGTCTCTGGGCTTGGATGTAAGTGTCATGTTTCACATTGTACGTCTCTCGGCTTGGATGTAAGTGTCATGTTTCACATTGTACGTCACTCGGCTTGGATGTAAGTGTCATGTTTCACATTGTACGTCTCTGGGCCTGGATGTAAGTGTCATGTTTTATATTGTACGTCTCTCAGCTTGGATGTAAGTGTCATGTTTCACAATGTACGTCTCTCGGCTTGGATGTAAGTGTCATGTTTCACATTTTACGTCTCTCGGCTTGGATGTAAGTGTCATGTTTCACATTGTACGTCTCTCGGCTTGGATGTAAGTGTCATGTTTCACATTGTACGTCTCTCGGCTTGGATGTAAAGTGTCATGTTTCACATTGTACGTCTCTCGGCTTGGATGTAAGTGTTATGTTTCACATTGTACGTCTCTCGGCTTGGATGTAAGTGTCATGTTTCACATTGTACGTCTCTCGGCTTGGATGTGTCATTTTTCATATTGTACGTCTCTCGGCTTGGATGTAAGTGTCATGTTTCACAATGTACGTCTCTCGGCTTGGATGTAAGTGTCATGATTCACATTGTACGTCTCTCGGCTTGGATGTAAAGTGTCATGTTTCACATTGTACGTCTCTCGGCTTGGATGTAAGTCTTATGTTTCACGTTGTACGTCTCTCGGCTTGGATGTAAGTGTCATGATTCACATTGTACGTCTCTCGGCTTGGATGTAAGTGTCATGTTTCACATTGTACGTCTCTCGGCTTGGATGTAAGTGTCATGTTTCACATTGTACGTCTCTCGGCTTGGATGTAAGTGTCATGTTTCACATTGTACGTCTCTCGGCTTGGATGTGCCATGTTTCATATTGTACGTCTCTCGGCTTGGATGTAAGTTTCTATGTTTCACACTGTACGTCTCTCGGCTTGGATGTAAGTGTCATGGTTCACATTTTACAGTGTCGGCGGTCTACAAGGTGTGGACTTCGCCTGGCCCTGCAACCAGTAAGGTTAGGGTCAGCTAGCCTCTCCCAGGAGGGGTGAAAAGTGAAAATTAGTAGCCTTCCGATGACCCTTAGACTTCACAAGTCACCCCCACTTCCACGTTGTGTAGACTGGAAAGCATGACCGCGAGGGCATGGGCTAACGGGGCTCGCCATGGGGGATGGACTCACTATGGTCAGATTTTTGTCCTAAACCCGCGACTGGCCTAGCAGGCCGGCAGGGCATCTTAATACTGCTCGTAGAAAAACTAAGAAGTATAAACGGACTCACCCAAATGGACTTAGACAAGGCAATGTTAATGGACTACGAGATAGATCAGCGGTTCAAGAAAAAAAAAGGTACAATGAACGTTTTACATAGTAAAGAAAAAGAACATATAGAAACAATGGAAGAGAGGAAAATTTTACTGTTGGGAATAGCGAACACCAGAATAAAGGGGGAAGGATGCAAGGAGATGCACCACAGTTACACGTTTGTCTACTCTGGAATGAAACAACAAGAAAGGACAAGACATGACGTGGGAATAGTCATTGAACCACGGCTAGCAAGAGGAATACTAGAAATACAATATGTATCAGAAAGAATTTTAACAGTGAGAATAAAAGAACAAACAATTACAACGTATGTTCAAATAGATGCACCTTATTTTAAGACCAACATATTGAAAGAAATCATAACGGAAGTAGACTGATAGAGCTATGCAGCCAACACGACCTCTATATAACAAATACATTCTATAAACACAAAGACTCACAAATATACACCTGGTGTAAATGGAACGATCTAGATATTGAACGATCTTGGAAACTGATTTTATATTAACAAGAAATAACAGAAAGAAAAATATATTAGAAGCAAGGGCAGTGCCCAACTTAGGAATAAATACAGACCACAAAGAAGTCGTTGCCACAATAAGAATCATCAGTAGGAGGAAGCAAAGACCAGGAAAATACATGCCATGCGAATCAGTAAACTTAACAAACCTTAAAGACGAGGCAGTGGGGAAAATAATGAGAAAGAACTAACTAAAATATTTGTAAAATTACCTATAGAAAGAAAAACAGTGGAAGCAGAATGGGAAATGTTCAAATAAAGCATTTTAAATACTGCAAAAATAACATAGAATAGTAAAGAAGTAAAAAACAAAAAGACAGACAGGTGTATTGAGAAAACCTAAATAAAAACTACAAGGAGGCAACTAGAAACTTCTACAAAAAGATAAGTGCAATGGGAACTAGAGAAGAACCCTTTGATCCAACTGAAATAATTAACAGCGAAAATGGAGAACCAATTACGTGTACAAAATAAAAAAAATCCTAATAAGATGAACGCAGCATTTGGAACATCTTCTCAACATTCCATCAGCTATCACAATAATTCAAGAAACCGACGCAGATGGCACTTAAGAACTATAACCAGCAAACTGAAAGAAGAAATTATAGAAACCGTCAGATTAGCCCCATTGGATAAATCACCAGGACAAGGTGAAATACCAAATGAACTAATTAAAGCAGCAAGCGAAGGAGGAACAGCATGGCTACGTAGACTATTCAACCATGTGTTGGTAGAACAACAGACATCACGAGTCTTGAGAAACGCCATAATTATCCAAATTAAAAAAACCAGTGTTGCCTACAATGCATGTCGTAAGAGGCGACTAAGGAGGCTATGGTTCCGTCGCCCTGCTACTGAGTGAGTGCGTGGCGCGACACTGTGAGCTGAGAATTTCGCGTGGAATGCTTTTACATCTGTCGGTGGTTGTTTGTAGTGTGAACTGCATGTGCAGAACGATGGCGGCCGGCTGTTGCTGGATTGACTGGTTTGCCTTTTCGGCTCACGGGTGCATTTTTCAGGAGACTCCTGGGAGTCGCCGCTGGAGCTATGGAGTTCGTGCTTTGTGTGGCGCTTTCGGTGGGTCGTCCTGCGGAAAAAGGCCAAGCCATATGGGATAAAACCCAGGTCAATGAAGTCTTTCTGGTGACTGCCGTTTCCATCGACGATGAACTGAACTTTTCATGGAGGACTTTTGTGTTGGCATTCTGGCGGCGGCATTATGCACAGTGTACCTGTGCGGGCTGTTGGCTTGCCGATATTCCTGTCTACTCCATTGTTCACATTGGGCAGTGAGGAGCATTTTATGTGATATTCACTGGCACAGGAACGGAGCAATATGGGGACGACCCGTTGCCGTGAAGTTGGAACCACGACTAACTAACTAACTAATTTAAAAAACCAAAGGCAGCAAGAGAGACTGCAAACAATACAGAGGCATTTCCCTTTAGAGTTATACTAGGAAAATATTTAGTAAAATTTTTGAGAAAAGATTACAAGCTACTATAGAACCCCATCCATTGCGAAGCACAACTTGCATTTAGGAGGAACAACAACAAAAAAACAAAGGATGCACAGATACCATTTTTGCTCTTAGACAACTTATAGAAAAATCAATTGAATTTAATGAAACACTCTACTTAGCCTTTGTCAACCAATAAAAGACATTTGATAGAGTAGATAGAAACAAGCTGTGGGAAATCCTTAAACAATATGGAGTGTGTACACATCTAACAAACATTTGTGGAAGCTTATACAACAACAGTGAATGCATTGTGCGAGCAACTGGAGGACACTCAGAACCCTTCACCATAAGGTCCGGAGTACGAAAAGGTTGTGTCCTGTCCCCTCTCTTGTTCATAACCTATGTAGACAACATATGTAAAGAAACCAGGCAAACAGAGACCGCAAGAAAACCGCATGACGAGAACACAGAAGAAGAACCAACTGCAAATGTCACCATTAGAGAACTCCTGTTTGCGGACGGCCAAGCACTAATAGCAAAATCAGAAGCTGAGTTACAAGATCACATGAATAGTCTAAGCTAAATGTGTAGAGAACATAACATGAAAATAATCACAAGTAAAACAGAGGTAATGACTATAACTAAAGAAGAAAAACAAAATCAATTCATTTAAACGAACATTCCCTGAAACAAGTAAAGAGTTTCAAGTACCTAGGAAGTATAATATCATCAAATGGCAAATCAGAAGACGAGATAGCGAATAGATGCAATAAGGCAAACCAACTCATTGGACAAATGGCACCAATACTAAAGACCAAACATGTATCAATGACTACTAAGACTGCACTTTACAACACAATCTTCCTACCAACTCTATGCAACCTATACCAACCAAGGACAATGACAGAATAAGAGAAAAGAAAAATCACACCAACATAAATGAGATTCTGAGAAGAATAATTAATTTATCATGAAGAGATAAGATCAGAAATGAAGAATTCAGGACTAAAGTGGGAATTATAGCAGCACTATATTTTTATTAAACGGCAGCAAGTCAAATGGTTTGGCTATTCAAGTAGGTTACCATCTAACAGTATACCACAACAAACAATGATGTACAGACCAGATGGTAACAGAGGAAGAGACCGAGCACGTAAACGATGGACGGAGGGAATTGCAGAGTCCATGGACATATCGATACATGAAACCCATAAGCGGGCACTCTCCCGCTGTTTATACTTCCCGTCGAGACAGCAAGGTACAGGAGAAACATGATGAGATGAGATGAGAGATGAAAAATAAAACAGTGTGGGTGTAAGTATTACATGTAACATCATACAAGTGAGATGTAATTACCACATGCTACATATCTCAATTAGGATTTGACTATCACATTTCACATTTGACAGTTTGTGTGTAAGTATTACATGTCACGTCTATCATATACTCTTTACTGTCATATCTATCAACACTCTTTACGGTGATGTGAGGTAGACAGCGCAACTTTGACTGCGTTTGGGCCAAAGAAGAAAAAGAGAAAAAGTTGAGGAAACCTCTCGTCGCCCGCAGTTTAAAAAAACAATGATAGTAAAAAGGTATCTGAGACA
>JACEFZ010007940.1:47500-55676 GCA_014155875.1 Cepaea nemoralis | reverse complement strand
GAATTGTGTTTTTCTACACTCCTATACTGCAAAATATTTTTAAATTTACTGAATAATCAAAAAAACCCACTTGTCTTCAAGATAAAATATTACTCATTTAACCCCAAAAAGGAAGTTTGGTGCATATTCTAAACCATGTCTTTGTCAAAAATGAAAAAAACTAAGGGCCAAATCTGGAATTTGATATGTCGCAATAATTTTGAAAATGTTAAAATTTAGAGAAATGGTTTTTTAAATCAAAAAAAAGGGGATTGCACACGGAATATCTTGTAGGAGAATTTCTGCTTTGGGTTTGTAAATAAAAAAAAATAAAATTAATTTGAAAAATATTGGCAAAAGTAGGTAAAATAATGTAACATTGTACTTACCAAGGCGGCGTTGTTATCCAATATCCGATCACTGCAAATCTGTTGAATTTACTGCACAAACCAACACTTTTCTAAACTATAAATACAATTGCTCCGAATCAATCATCCGAAAAGAAGTTTTGCCCGCAGATTCTGAATTCATGTATTTTTCTTTTTCAGACAAAATTAGGAAAACACTTGGCAGATTTACATTTAATTGTCATGTCTGTTTGTTTTTATTTACTATATGTGGCAGTCTATTTGTGATAGGCTGCAAAGCAAACTTTGGCGCACAAGTCTGGTCTATTAGTGCAGCCGGAGCAAACAAAAGATGATATGTGTCGTTTAGTTCGAGTGCTGCAAAAAACACAGTCTCTATTGACACCGACAAATTCTATTAAATGCTTGGCTCATGTAAATCTTTCGGCATAATTTCCTGCAACAGACTGAAATTCTTCGGCAGGCAGAGTGTCAAACTTTCAGGAATACTCTGAGCTACTTCGCGATGAGCACTTTCCTTTACTTGAAATCCTTCTATAACAATTTTTATCCTCCTTTCTCTGTTTGCCATATGGAATGTAGGATGTGAGCATTGATCTGTGCAATTTCAAAGATCTAGTAGTAGATCTTCTTCCACCACTTAATGGTTTTCCTATCATGGATATTATAATATCCAACCATTTGGTCCATTCTGTCGCAGCCATTCATCGCCGTGTTATTTTCATGGAGACCATCTTCGGCTTGCTTTGCGGTTTTCGCAATCCGCTCTCAACAGTTCTAACTACAGACTTGGTAGAGACAACAATGCATGGTTTTTTTAGCTTTCTTTAGCC
Organism: Cepaea nemoralis; assembly: GCA_014155875.1. Classification (NCBI taxonomy): domain Eukaryota; kingdom Metazoa; phylum Mollusca; class Gastropoda; order Stylommatophora; family Helicidae; genus Cepaea; species Cepaea nemoralis. Next base: position 54,496 of record JACEFZ010007940.1, on the reverse strand, counting down.
CTTCCACCAAATAATCATTTCATCAATGGACACATTTTCAAATGGGTAAAATGCTTCCTGGATATTCTTCAGAATCATGTCAACAAGAGGATCAATTTTTTTTTTTTTTTTTTTTTTTTTTTTTTGGGTACCCTAAGGTTGACATACATGAAACATGGTATGATAAATATATTATAATTTTCTAATTGATTACTGGGAAACGTAGTGGCAGTGGAGTATATAAATGTGCACTTGTACACCAGTAGTCTTTGATACATGGTCTTGGATCAAGTCCCATAGAAATAATGACAGACGTAAACTTCAGCCATTCGTGCTTCGTTGTCAAACACTCAGCTGTTGACGAACATTCACTGGTTTTTCTTTATCACCACGTGCTAAAACTTTAGACACAACTAAAACTACTTTCTAAATATTCACTGATAAGGGAATCACTATTGTTTAAAACAGTTATAAACAATAATCTAGCTTGATCTCAAGTCATACTACGTGGACGCAAACTGGTGGGCGTTTCCATTGTGAAAAAACAAATTAACACTACCTTAAAACTGAAAATTCACAAGAATCCAATATTAGAAAACGTTTGACCTCATAAAAATGGCGTAGAAATCTTTCGGCTGTACGACTTTTTAGTTTACTGTAATTTAAAATTCCGAAACGGAGCAGAAATATATGAAATAAACCACTGATCATTTTGTGGGACGAAAAGGGCGGACTGCCATCTCAGGAAATACATCGTGTCCCAAGATGGGATCACGGTAGCGAAAGAGTTTTAAGGCTTGTCAATCAGGCGCCGTCTCTACAATGAAGGTTGGCTGCAATGGATCTCCAACACTGTCCGTCTCTCGCCTCGATTGTACATTCGTCCATCGCTTGACGTTATCTTCCCACTTGTATCGTTGTCTGCCTCTTGCACGCTTGCCCTCGACCTTACTCCTCATTATTGTTTTTATAAGAGAGTTAGTTATATGTCTTTTAGCGTGGCCGAAATATTTCATTTGCATCTTTCTTATTTCTTTCATCAACTCTCTTTTCATTCCCAGTTTTTCTAGAAACTCTATATTTGATTGTTTTTGTTTCCATGATTTCGACATAATCTTCTGTGGCTTGTAATATATGTTTAATATCCGTTTCATACATCGTTTGTTATTTTTATCCGACGTCCTTGATATACTCGTAATTTTATATGCCGAGTTGCCTGTTATTGAATTTATATCATGTTTCTTATTTTCTACAGTGGGTTCCTATTCTGATATTATATTCTCCTTACTAGATTAGTTTAATGTATATAGATTTGTTAGTGCTGCATTTGCATATTTGCATTTTGCAAGTGCTTTATTATCTTACGTGTTTCATTTCTTTTTAAAAATAGATTCGTGTATATTGTTATCGTATGGGGTATATGTCTAGAGGAATCGTACCTTGATATATATACTATATATATATAATATATATATATATATATATATATATATATATATATATATATATATATATATATATTATATATATATATATATATATATATATATATGATACTTGGATTGTGATTCTTTATGAATATCTAACCTGAATCCCGAATGCCGTGATGTTGATTCGTCGACTAAACTAAACTAAGCTAAACTAACCTACATGTTTTAGCTGCTTTAGATGTGTTTCATTTCTTTAATTAAACTCGATGTTGTTATAAGTTTAATTGTTTGATGTGCATAGAGGATAATCTGACGACTACCTAACGAAATATCTAACTAATAGTTAATTAATAAGTAAACTATCTATTTGTCACCTACTGCCTATAGTACTTTGTGGTGTAGGACGGAAGGGGGTGGTGGGAGTGGGTGAGCTGTCTTGAGCCTGGGGATTTAACGCCGCCTGGCTAGTGCAGTTGCTGCAAACTGTGCAGGTTGGGGTTTTCTTTTTGCCCCAGACAGAAGAAAACAAATCTTCGAGGATTCGACATCCGGGTCTCCCGATGGAGCACCCAGCATTCTAGCCACTCTGCCAACCGCTCCTTGATTTAATTTACTAAATTTCTAATTTTCTAATAATCTACATAACAAACTAGCTAGCTAACTAACTAATTAACTATCTAGCTACTAGTTAACAAACTATCTAGTTACTAGCTAAATAACTCATTTTAATACAAAGTAATTAACTAACCATCTCATTAATCAACTATCTAACTAGCTGGCTAAATATCCAGTTAACTAACATAGCTAACTATATATCTAGTTACTAGCTAAATAATTAATTATAATACTAACTAATTAACTAACCATCTCACTAATTAACTATCCAACTAACTAACCAATCAACTAATTAACTAACCAGTTAGCTTATTATAGCACTAACTCATTGACAGGCTACCCAAGTCATTTATTGACTAACTATCTACATAACTATCTACCTAACTATCTACCTAACTATCTACCTAACTACGAGTAACTATCTAACTAGGTAACTAAATCAAAGTCGGGGTTATTGTTCACACATCTTGTCTGCTAATCTATAATTCAGAGATACACGTTCAGTGATCATTTTGGCATCTAAAGAAGTTAAAGAAATGTCTTTAAGACTAACAGCTGTCCGTAAACTATACTGCATATTCCATACTGCAGGCGGTCTGACGAGGAAAAGCAAACCAAACATGTTGACATTCCATGCCTACATGTATATATTTAAATACCACACCTCAGTTGTCGAGGAGCCCATTCCTAGCCGAATATCTGGAGATGTTGAATTTGATCCTCTTCGCTTTATCTCCGAGTTGTGATCTTAGGCAGTCATAGATTTCCCCTAATGTTATTTAGAACAGGTTTTTCCTGCGGGGCCCAGACTTCGCTGGGATTATTGCTTTTCTTTGTGTTTGATCTTTTTCTATCTTTGGGATATATCGGGGTGACCGACTGTGTGTGTTTTCCCAATACTCCACTCTGCATACATTTGTTTGGCATAGCTTACATGGTTTTATATTTTTGAGTCGATTAATTCCAACATGTTCATTATTTTTGCAAGGTCGGCGATTCGTTTAATTCGATATAATTGGGGCTTCATATACCAGAAAGGGTGAATCACATTCTTTAGCTGTAGCAATCAGGAAGATGGCATTGCATAAAAAATGCAATCGTCAATTTTACATTTGCATAAATTGCATTCATTCGCTCGTATATCTTTAACTGGCTCTTCTTCTTCTTCTTCTTCTTCTTCTTCTTCTTCTTCTTCTTCTTCTTCTTCTTCTTCTTCTTCTTCTTCTTCTTCTTCTTCTTCTTCTTCTTCTTCTTCTTCTTCTTCTTCTTCATCTTCTTCTTCTTCTTCTTCTTCTTCTTCTTCTTCTTCTTCTTCTTCTTCTTCTTCTTCTTCTTCTTCTTCTTCTTCTTCTCCCCCGTCGAGACTTAGTCCCTCAACCAAAGCACGTCAAACCGTCCAATCTTTTGCTATCGCCTGCAATTCCCTCTCATGATCTACCAATATTATTCATCACTGTCTGTATTCCCTTCTCTGTTTGCTGCTAAGTCTCGCGGTATTTCGTTTATCTTGTGAGTTCCACACAAGAGTGTCTAGTTATATTGTTCTCAGGTTTTCTCAATGTGTGATTATTGTTAAGTTCATGTAAAATTTTCAAATCAGTCGTATATCTTGAATTGATCCCCAGCTTTAAACGTCTGAAATTTCATTTAGAAGTTGCAGAAATCAGGAGCGGTGTGAAACTATTTTAAATTGTTTGCCTCTTATAATTATACGCTAGCACGGGTTTAGATTAACAGCCTGCTCAAGGTTGTTGGAATATTAATTTAGTTGTGTCTCTGGCTGCAGAGAACGCATGAGGAGAGGACGTGCTCTGTTGTCTTTATAACGCTTGAACTATTCACATCGACATATTGCGACAACCCGCTTGGGTGTTACGGGAAAAAGCCAAGAATGGTACCACTGTAGCCTATTATGCATGCCGTAAGAGGCGACAAGAAAGGTTATGCTTGGGCTTAGCTACCCCATCCTAGAGTGAAAGTGAACTTCAGCTGTAGAATCCAAACAAACAAGAATTCTAAAGATAAGTGAGTTCCTTCTCCAAGAAGACTTATGAAGTGACGCAGAGAAACTCGCAGAGGTTCTGAATTGCCTGCTCACTTCCATTCACGGATGAAAATCTCCAGGAGTCGCACAAGGGATGCTGGAACTATTTATAACGTATACAATGGAAAATACAGTAGAAGAAATGGCATATTACAGAATTAGCATCCTGTAGAGGACATGCAACTAATCTATATAATCTTCGCATATACATCTGGCTTGTAGCATTATCTGGCTCTAAAATAGGAACAATGATTAAACTTAATTACAAACAGAGACATTCGATATGTGGTGTTGTCAAACTGACTAGAATCGGCTACACTGAAAGATTGATAAATGAACCAGTTCTGTGAAATATAACAGAGCAAGGAACACTCATTAAAGTAATACACAGGCCAGGTTCTCATTGCTTGGTCAGATCCTAAGACGTGAAGTGAAGACACACCAGTGATAGTACTGGGGAGCACAACACTGGGGACAGAGGAATGGGGGAGGGGACGGAACTAAGATATACATTGATAAAACATGACATGCAAAACAAACAGGTTACAGAGACAAGAGGAATGACTTCGTTGCACCGTGTTTGATCCCATATAGGTCGGACTCTTTCCGCAGTGCGGCCTGCCAAAAGCTTCGCACAAAGCATGAACTACGGAGCTCCAGCGATGACCCCCAATATTGACAGACAAAATTGCACTCGTGGACCGAATGTCGTGGCCCGGAACCGAACCCACACCTTTCGGAGCGCAAAGCAGGCGACGTAATCACAACGCTACAAAGACTACCAGATGGCATATACATATCTGTGAATGCAGACACACAGGGAGTCACAGAGAGCGCCACATGACGCAAGACAGGAAACTATAAAGAGTCTCTACGACCGGCCAAGGGGCTATACTACTTTATATGTATAATGACATACATAACAATGGGTAATCTACATATTTGAAAGAAGCATATATGTTACGTCACATATAGCGTAAGGGAAAAACCACATTTAGTATACTAGCTTATATTTTACGTCACATAAAGATATATGTTATTTCACATGCAACACATTCGTTATGTCAAATATAGCATACACATAATGGGACACATAGTGTAACTGTTACACCACATACAGTATCTAGGTTACGTCACATGACTTATATTTTATGCCACATATAACATGTAAGTTACGTCACATATGATTAGAATATACATGACCAAATATCCAGTATGAAACGGTGACTTAAAAACAGGTTCTTTTTTTTTCTCTTTATCTCCCCTACTAATGGACATTGGAGCTGCAACTCAAATTCCTCCTTGTTGACACATGACATAACACTATAATAACTCCGCCATGAAGAAGAAAGTATGCTTTGATTCAAGCCAAATAAAGGAAGAGTTCTGTTTTAAACGCGGTATCACAGTGGCTATACAGCTTGCCTGCCGGCCCGATGGTTATATGTTCGAACCCTATTCGAGGTGAAACTTTTTTTTTTAAATTGATCTGAGCTTTTAGGTCGAACGCAGTCTAAAAATTGACTCCATGACATTTTGGGGGGAAGTTTATGCGGCTTACTTGATATTGATCACAGTACCCACCGAGTGCCGATCTAACGTGTATCACGTACCCAATACAGCTCATGGCATTAAAGGAGGCTGTGGGGGAATTCCTCTACATTACATACTGTTTCTGTTTTTAACTAATTGATTCGAAATAATTCATTCAGTGTCTTTTACGTTTTGGTGTCTTGCATCATAGCATGACTGTTTTTTGTTGAAATGAATGATCTTTGTTCATTATTCTATGACCCCTTCTTCTTTCCCCCACTTCTTTTCCATACAATTGACACTATAAAATAACTGCCGTCTGGTTCCTCATGAGTTTACAATAATAACAGGTTAGAATATACATTATGAAGAAGAAGGATGAAGAGTGAAGACAAAAACCTATAGTCTATACTCTTGTTTTTTTATTGTTGCGTATCCCTTACGGGACGTCGCAGTCAACACCAGCCTTTTTCAGCTGCTGTTGATGTACTAGGCAAGTGTTATGTTCAGTAGTTTGCCATTGCTTTCTGAACGACCGGCTCTCCATACCAGCACGTTATAACACAACGCGACACGGTCTGCTGCACAAATCGGTCGCAGATGAGCTTCGAACGCCTGGTACCCGGCTCACGAACCGCGTTCCCAAGCCTTTAGCCACGAAGCGGGCTATACTCTATACTCTATACCATTATAAATACACACAGAAGAATTCTGGTCATCTGAACCACACCACAATAAAATCAGTTAAATGTTAGCCACATTATAGACGCTAAGGTAGCTGATCTAAGTAACGTAACATTGCACGATCATTGGTAGCGGTTCTCTCCGTGTCGGTAACTTACGGAGTATTTGAGCCCGTCGCTCAGAAAGCAATGGCAAACTACTGAACGTAATCTTGCCAAGAAATCAACAATCAGCTGAAAGATGCTGATGTTGACAGCGATGTCCTGTAAAGGATATGCGAAAAAAAATGTAGCTGATGGAAGTTATCACTTCGGAGGGTATGTAAGATTTGAGGAGCACTGCCGACTTGTGCGGTGAGGTGAGACACGCGATGGGGCTTCACATTTAGACCTTCGAGCAAGGTCATTGCAAAGCAACATTCAGCATGGAAATTGAAGTGAAGGCGGTCACTGCAGCGATGAGGTGGCTGCATTCAGTAAATGCGTTATTGTAGTTAACGGCCACTGACATGTATATCATTCGAAGAATGTTCAGAATTCCTTAGGCTATTTACAATCTAAAGGCAAAATGTTCATCGTTATGTGTCCTGCCAACAACTTAGACCTTCATGCATCTTAACAATTCTCGATAACTCGTTTTCCGGATTAATCATACTGTTGCTACTCTTGCATGTCACTGTCACACCCATATAGCACCTTTTCTCTCGGTGTG
>JACEFZ010007940.1:0-42500 GCA_014155875.1 Cepaea nemoralis | reverse complement strand
GAGATATAATTCACAGTCTACTCTGATGATGGGTACACATCAGCTAACTAATTGTTGTATATTATTAAAGTAGCTATATCAATGTCTGTTTGTTGTTTGTGTACTGACAAAGGCTCAACCCGCAACTCTATTCTGTCACTTATGATTATGCTCTTATAAAGCTGGCATAAAAGATACGAACTACTATAGAACCCCAGCTAAGCGAAACACAACTTAGATTTAGGAAAAAGAAACGATGCACAGATGTATTTTTGCTCTTCGACAACTTACAGCAAAATCAATGCAATTCACTGAAACACTACACTTAGCCTGTGTCAACCAAGAAAATGCATGTGGTAGAGTAAATAGTAACAAGCTGTGGGAAATCCTTAAACATTATGGATCGAGCACAAATCTAACAATCCTATGAAACAGCTTATACGACAACAGCGAATGCATAGTGAGAGAAAATGGAGGACACTCAGAACCCTTCACCATAAGATCCGGAGTACGACAAGGTTGTGTCCTGTCCCCTCTCTTGTTCATAACCTGTTTAGACACCATATGTAAGGAAACTAGCAAACAGAGACCGAAAGAACACCTCATAACGAGAACAAAGAAGAAGAACCATCTGCAAATTACACCATCAGAGAACTCCTGTTTGCTGATGTCCAAGCACTAATAGTAAATTCAGAAGATGGATTACAAGACCACATGAATAGTCTAAACGAAATGTGTAGGGAACATAACATGAAAAATAGCACAAGTAAAACAGAGGTAATGACTATAACTAAAGAAGAAAGAAAAAACAACAACAATTTGCCTAAACGAACATCCCCTGAAACAAGTAAAGCGTTTCAAGTACCTAATAAGTATAATATCATCAAATGGCAAATCAGAAGACGAAATGAAAATAGATGCAATAAGGCAAACTAACTCATTGGACAAATGGCACCAATACTAAAGAACATACATGTATCAATAACAACTAAGAAAGCACTTTACAACACAATCTTCCTTCCAACTCTATGTTATCAATGCCAAACCTGGACAATGACAGAAAAAGAGAAAAGAAAAATGACAACAACAGAAATGAGATTCCCGAGAAGAATACTCAATGTATCAAGAAGAGCTAAGATCAGAAATGAAGAAATCAGGACTAACATGGGGGGTTATAGCAGCACTAGATTTTATTAGAGGGCAGCAAGTAAAATGGTTTGGTCATGCAAGTAGATTACCAGCTAACAATATACCACAGCAAACAATGATGTACAGACCAAATGGAAGCAGAGGAAAGAGCCGACCACGTAAAGGACGGACAGTGGGAACAGCTGAGTTCATGGGAATATCGGTACATGAAGCCCATAAGTGGGCACTCTCCCGCTGTTTATACTTCACCTCGACACCGCAAGGTACACGAGGAACCTGGTGATGTGAGGTGAGATGAGAAAGCTGGCATATTCCACTTGTCGCTGTCGTCTATAGTATTTACTCCTTGTAATGTCGCAGATGTTTACCGTCGCCTTTACAGTTCTGTCATTCTGTTAAGAAAAACACTGTAATTAAAATTTGAAAGTCTTGTGGCAGATTTCTGTCTTTTCCCATCCATAGCCAATTCGGTGTCTATTTTACAACTCATTGCGTGCAAATAATTCCACAATCTGCGTCTGCTGAGTACAACCATGTGAAAACATTCTAGCGTTCAACATAAAACCACCGAAAATGTGAAATAAAGGTTAACTGTGTTCTCAAGGTCTATCGCCACTTGCCCAAAGCGCCTTAAGGCGTGCCAAAGCGTCCTTTCCTTTACTTGTCATATTTTTTATGAGAATTGTGTTTTAGGAACAAACATACAAGAAGTATGTGATGGTCATCAGCGCCCACAGATGTACACTTGGACCTCATTGAATGCAGTTCGCTGACATTGAAGAATTCTCTACGACCTTCTTCATGTCTTGCCGGCACACAACATCAGTCACATTCTACCCCAGACTGTGTCTAAATAGCTTTACGGTTCAATACATGCTCGTCATATTGCGGGTTGAGATATTGGTACCAGAATGAAAATGGACGCATCGTTAAATGCGGAGTTAGTCACGCGAAAAACTTGATGTCTGCAAACTAACAACACTCTACCTTTCATCACTCTTGAAACCTGAATACATTAGACACATGCACGTTTCTCATCGTTAATAACAAACAGTTTATTTTATAATATCATTAATGAAGGTTTTCTAAATGAGTTTATCTTTTTGTTCGCTGGCTTTAGAATTCAAGTGTAGTGCATACAGGTGCTGCTACCTCTTGTGCACTTTTACTGATTTTTGCGTGCGAGTAGCTTACTCTATTACCAGTGTCCCTTTGCCATTAGGCACTCCGTCTTCAGAGGTACTTACGTCCCGGTGAAGGACGAGAAGTCAACATTTCAGTCAAACTGACAGGTGTAGTGTTTTAAACCCGCTACCTCGGCATCAGTACACCTGAAGTTTTAAAGCGAGCCCTCTTATCCATTCGGCCACGCTGACCTCCAATGAATTGTTATTCAGACACCTACGTAAAGGCCCCGTAAAGGCCCTGGGAGTATTCAAAACGACCAGGACTCGGTCTAATATCGGTACTAAGAAATATTCTTGAAAGTAAATGTGACCGGAAGGAAGCCGACCATACCAGCTACTGTATGCCGGTATATCTGTAAAGATATGGGGCTGCAGTTTCCAGGACATAGAAAGGATTGTTTGTACAATTGAGAAGTGTGGTTGGAAGGACCAGGTGCGGAACAGACTTCCGATCCTGAACATGGAGGATAGGCATTTAAACGTTTAAAACTCTTGATTGTTTAAGCTCGTGGCTACCGTTTGCATTCGCATGTTCCTCATGCTGTACTGGAAGTGTATGGTTTCGTCGCCCTGCTTCTGAGTTGAGTGCGTGGCGCGACGCTGTGAGCTGTGAATTTAGTGTGAAATGCTGTTACATCTGTCCATGGTTGTTTGGATCTTGAACTGCTTGTTCGAAGTAATGGTGGCGACTGGCTTTTGTCGCAGAACTGACTGGTTTAGCCTTATGCAGAAATGTGTGGCTGTTGGTTTTCTGGTGACTACCGCTTCCATCGACGATGAACTGTATTTTTCGTGAAGGACTTTTGTATTGGCATTCTGGCGGCAGCATTATGTACAGTAAAATGCTTTTACACCTGTCCGCGGTTGTTTGTAGCTTGAACTGGATGTTCGAAATAATGGCGGCCGGCTAGATCGCAGAAATGACTATTTTTGTTTTATGCAGAAATGTGTGGCTGCTGGTTTGCTAGTGACTGCCGCTTCCACGGAGGACTTTTGTGTTGACATTCTTGCGGCGGCATTATGCACAAAGTACCTGTGCGGGCTGTTGGTTTGTCGAGACGTCTGTATGTTCCACTTTTCACATGCGGCAGTGAAGAGCATTTTGCGTGATATTCTCTGGCACAGGAACGGAGCATAATGTTGACGACCTGTTGCTGTGAAGTTGGAACCGCAATTAACTAACTAACTAGATATGGGGCTAACAGCATAGACCCAATGGGCTTTAAGGCGTGTAAGGTCCCTTGCTTTTATTTAACCATGTACTCAATTAATGTTTACCTCATCGGTTCGATGATTACAAGCAATGTAGACTATACATGGCCCTTGAGTAAACTCTACGTAGATTCCACATAGCACTTAAGTGACTCTATGTAGATTTTTAAAAAAAAAATGTTTGCATATCCTTTACATGACATCGCTGTCAACATCAGCATCTTTCAGCTGATTGTTGATTTCTTTGGCAAGATTACGCTCAGTAGTTTGGGATTCGAACCACTGCTGATTCTCACCGTCGTCACGTTACTTACGAGAGTATACGAGATTGTGGAGAAAAGTTGCTAACCTCTAGGCCAAGAAGCCGGCCTATGTAGATTACACAAAGGGATTGAGTGACTCTTGCGTAGACTATACATAGTGTTTGACTGACTCGTGTAGATTATACATAGAAATTGAGTGACTATCATTAGACTATACATTGCACTTGAGTGACTATCATGTAGACTATACAAATCGCTTGAGTGACTCTCATATAGACTATACATAGCACTTAAGTGACTATCATGTAGATAACACACAGCACTTGAGTGACGCAGTATGAAACGTAATTGTCGTTCCTTCTATTGGCTTGTGGCTTATATAATACTTCTTGTTCTACAGAGCATCTGTATCGCTCAACCTTTACCTTTTGATGTTTTAGACATTATATGGCCCATTTAGTATAATATGTACCAGTTGGTTCCTGGGTTCAGGGTCGATAAAATGGCTAGTGAAGGAACTGGGCACATAGGGATGTTATTGTTCTAAGAAAATTAGGACGCCAAAGAAAACATGGTAATACAAAGTTACAAGTTTAGTCTTAAATGCGCAAAATCGCACCTAATAAGGTCTGAGTCCAGGGCATCAGACTTCCGTTACTAAATAAGGTTCCTGAGACCTGAAAAAAAATAACATCTTAAAAGTCGAGAGGATCGACTTTATTGCCCCGCGTTTTATCTCATATAGCTCGGTCTCGTTCCGTAGTCGCCATGCAGAAAGCGTCACACAAATCCGTAGCTACGGCGACGACCCCCGGGAGTCTCCGAGAAAAATGCACTCATGATCCGAAAGACGTAGCCCTGAATCGAACCCACAACTTTCGGAGCGCGAGGCAGGCTGCTTGACCACTTGGCCACGGAGACTCCCGAGACTCCTGACACTTAAGAGAGTGTTTAAATAAAGATCAGCTTTCTGCTATAACTCTAAGTATTGAAGTTCAGGACTTACTTTGGCTAATTCAGTTCTAAAACTACAGTTGCATATCTCTTCTTCTTCTTTTTCGTTCGCTTGAAATGTGTCTATAACTGCAATGCTGACCCTTGTATGAATTTAACTGTCTTTTTTAGTTCACTCAGCGGTGCATAGATTTTTATCTTCCACTGTTGTTTCTCTAGGCCAGAAGGTTTGCCTAGATATGTTGTATTTTGGGCAGTCTTGGAGTATGTGCTCTGCTGTCTGCGACGCCAAACTACGTGTGCATATGGCTATTCGCCAATCATGAATTTTGTATTAATGTGATTGCGTAGAGTAATCTATTGTGTCCTGTTCTGAGGCGCAGAATAATGACTTGTTCTGATCTGTATATCTCTTATTTTCCATTGGTTACCTATAGTTGTATGTCTCTGATTTTCCTTTGGTTACCTACAGTTATATATCTCTAATTTTCCATTGGTTATTGACGTCTGCAGGTGTTAATAGTTTAGATCTTCTTCTTTCTTTCCCCGATGTTCCTGCTACAAGTTTCACAGTAAAGTTATAAATATACGTATCAACTCAAGTAACAAGTAAATATGTCGTCCTTTCTTTAGTAAGACAGAGACATATTATTCACTTCATTTGATTATGTTTCTCTTCTTGAATGGGCGCGGATGTCTAACGGTTATGATGTTATGCTGATAATGAAATGAGCGCGGTCGGATGATGGTTCATTGCCAGCTCTAGTCGTTTGGTACGGAAGGACAAGACTGGCCGCACATTTCGCTGTACATTCAGCCATACAAAATTGTGTTGATCCTAACACTTCGCGTACCCATATGTAGGCTCCAGTTACGGGATTTGTCATTTTGTTTCCCGTTCTTCGTGGACACGTTAGTTAGTTAGTTAGTCGCGGTTCCAAATTCACGGCAACGGGTCGTCCCCATATTGCTCCGTTCCTGTGTCAGTAAATATCACAAGATGCTCCTCACTGCCCCAATGTGAACAATGGAATAGACAGGAGTGTGGGCAAGCCAACAGCCCACACAAGTACACTGCATAATGCCGCCGCCAGAATGCCAACACAAAAGTCCTCCATAAAAAATACAGTTCATCGTCAATGAAAACGGCAGTCACTAGAAAGACTTCATTCACCGGGGTTTTATCCCATATGGCTCGGTCTCTTTCTGCAGGGCGACCCGCCGAAAGTGCCTCACAAAGCACGAACTCCGTAGCTACAGCGACGACTCCCAGGAGTCTCCTGAAAAATGCACTCGTGAACCGAAAAGGCAAACCAGTCAATCCAGCAACAGTCAGCCGTCATCGTTCCGAACATGCAGTTCACATGAAAAACAACCGCGGACAAATGCAAAAGCATTCCACGCACAATTCACAGCTCACAGTGTCGCGCCACGGACTCACTCAGTAGCAGGGCGACGGAACCATAGCCTCCTTAGTCGCCTTTTACGACGTGCATGGTAGGCATAAGTGTTACTATTTTTTTCTCCCCCGTATGGGCTCCGGCAACACACGGGCGTCGTGGACACGTGTTTAAATATATTTTTTTCTATTCTTTACATTCCGATTTCGCACTTTAACTTTATGAATTCCTTTCTGGGATATCCATAGGCGACTTTATGTGTGTCTATTTGTGGTCGCATTCATGATTATCCGGTTGCATGAATTATTAATCACCTTGCTGGCCCAACTTCGGACATTCTTCCTAATGTCATCAATATCCTTGACATTCCATCTTTCAGCCGTTTCTGCATTTTGTAACTTTCCTATTTGCTCTGAGCAAAAGAAACATTTTATCTAATATGCGGTGATATATTGGGTTTCGGTTACAGAATCCTCACAATGCGGCGTTTCTTTATGTCTTCGTCAGCTGTGTTTACACATATATTTACAAAAATAGCCATCCGTGGCAACAAAATAACAACTGACAATTTATGTCACGAGATAACCAAACCGGTACCAGGTAACAACTGTCGTAATATCGTCAATATTTAGGCAGCGTGTGCAAGAATAAATACATTCAAATGTATTGATTTTCAACAATATTTATTAAATAAACACGTAGAGACCAGAAGGCACTGTAGACAATGTATAAATTGAAAGACATAGCTTTCACCGTATAGTGTGTAGTGTGTAATGAGATTTCTGCCTCTTGTCATGTTTAAAACGTATATAGAAACATTTATAAAAACATGTAATGAACAGGTAACAACATATGCAAAAATAGATATAAACACGAATGTAAAACATATAAAATCATATGTAAAATATATTTATAAACAGATGTGAAGGATATTTAAAATAAATAAAACAGATGTAAAAGCAGATATAGAATAGCATATTTAAAGTATGTGTGAAAACAGATGTGAAAGTATGTGTAAAAGTATATGTGAAAACATATGTTAAAGCATATGCAAAACATACGTGAAAGCATATATAAAAACATGTGTATAAACATCTTTACAAAATGAATGTATAAACCATATATTTTACATAGGTAAAACAACATTAAACATATGCAGCACTTAAAAATATATGTAAAGACAATGCAGATCTTTACGTGAGCATCGACAATTTGGACAGCGATAACAAACAATGAAACCAATAAACACAACTTGACTATTCCACTCCGAGGACTGACGATCAAAACCTATAATTTTCTTTATCATAAATTTATATGGTTTCAAGAGCTTCTCTGTAACTGATGTTTCTGTATATTATTCAAACAAAAACGGTGTATGCCATGACGTTAATAGGTCAAGAACTACCGAGGTTTACTACTGAAAAATGACGAACAGCAAAGTGTCGGATGTTTACAGTTGATTAGATATTCTTGCTTAAAAAGTGTGACACTTTAGGTACAACCATAAAACGACCGAAGGAATGAAATTTATTTTCAAAGGATCGCAAACTGGGCACGCAGGTCCGTCTTACATTCGGCTCTTCCAACCACTCATCTTTCGCATATCAATTATCTATTGTGCATATTACATGTACCTGGAAAAACACAATTGTAAAATGAATGTTGTAAACACACCACAATGCATATTACAATGTTATTAGACAGGCAGGTAGGCACACACACACACATACATGCACACACACACACACACACACACACACACACACACACACACACACACACACACACATATATATATATATATATATATATATATATATATATATATATATATATATATATACTCGCACATGCATAAATACATATATACATGTATACCTACGACCTATGACCTACATACACATATCCATAACACTTTGACACAAACTCTCACCGTTATACGCCCACTCAATAACACACAAATACATACTACCTCGCATACACATATACCCACTCACAATGACATTAATTTAGTTAAAGTTAGCTGCTTATCCTTTTACAGGATATTGCAGTCAACTCCAGCATGTATCGGATGTCTGTGAGCTACTATGACATTTTACGTTTAGTAGTTTGTTATCCTTTTCTCCGTAATCTCGTATACTCTCGTAAGTAACGTGCGACGGTGAGAATCAGCAGTGGTTTGAATCGCGTCGGTAACTTATGGGGTATGTGAGCCGGTCGCTCAGAAAGCAATGGCAAACTACTGAGCGTAATCTTGCCAAGAAATCAACAATCAGCTGAAAGATGCTGATGTTGACAGTGATGTCCTGTAAAGGATATGCAATTTTTTTTTTAGTTTGTTATCGCCGGTCTCTCTGGTCTAGGGGTTACACGACTTTCTCTGTAATCCCGTATATTCTCGTAACGTGACGTGACGTGCGTGAGAATTGGTAGCGGTTCTCTCCGCGTCGGTAACTTACGGGATATGTGAGCCGGTCGCTCAGAAAGCAATGGCGAACTACTGAGCGTAATCTTGCCAAGAAATAAACAATCAACTACACAAGATGCTGATGTTGACAGCGATGTCCTGTAAAGAATATGCGAAGAAAAAAAGTTTGTTACCGCTGTCCGAACGGTCGACCCTCGCAACATCGAGATCAGCGTAAAGCGATCTGTTTCCAAATCAATCACCTGCAGCTCATTTCCAACCATCGACGCGGTATATCCGGGAGTCATGAAAGTGCGTTCGCTAATCCCTACGTTTCACAAGCCGTAGCATTGAACAGCTGAAAAGAATAAAGAAGTATATCTATCATTCATGTACCAGGCCCTGTACAGAACATTGCACTCATCACGGTGGGCGGCGAAAACACTCGATCGTTTGTCGGTTCACCTGCTTCATGATGTTAGTTAGTTAGTTAGTCACGGTTCCAACTTCACGGCAAAGGGTCACCCCCATAGTGTTCCGCCCCTGTGCCATTTAATATCATACAAAATGCTCTTCATTTCCCCCTGTTAAAAGTGGAACAAACAGCAGTGCCGACAAACCAACAAGATGTTCACGCCCACGGTGTCTTTAATGTTATGTGACCACCTTGTTGTTGGTGGTCTCTTCATCTGTCTCTTCATCAAGAAACCTTGCTTTCCTCAACGGTTCTTTCTATGCCATTGCCATGTCTACTTTGTACAATGCATCTCAGTTCTCGAGACATGACACTGTTAATGGGTCAGTGTTTATCGATGTTTAGATCAGATAGAATGTCAGTATTTTGTTCTTGATCCACGGTGTTCTAAGAATTATTCTATGACATGTATGTTAAAATCAATAAACAATCAGGTACAGTCTCCACAATGAAAGTTGGCTGCAATGCATCTTCAACACTATCTCTCACCTTGATTGTACATTCTTTCAGGTTGCTGTTCATCCATCTCTTGGTGTTATTTTCCCACTTACATCGTCGTTTACCCCTTGCTCGCTTGCCTTCACCCTTACCCTCCAGTATAGTTTTTATTAGAGTCTTGTGTTTTTTAACATGGCTGAATTATTTCACTTGCCTTTTTATTATTTCTTTCACAAACTCACTTTTCATTCCCAATATTTCTAGTACCTCCGTATTTTATTGTTTCCATGAAATGCGACATATTCTTCTGTATATCCACATTTCCAGGGCCTGTATTAGACTTTCTAGCTGATTGTTCATCGTCCAGGCTTCTTCCGCACCATATATTCATCATCCGGTGCCTTGCCGGCTGGCATGGGTAATAATACTTCTCCACAAATAGCAATCTCCCGCGGCATGGATCATTTCATTTGTTGATTCCATTTTGAGCCAAGACACAGGACTGTCAAGCATTTTCTCACTCTGTCTTTCTCTATCTCTCTTTCCACAAATCTTTCCGATTACCACATGTTCCAGTTATTGTCTTCTAATAATGTGGCCAAGAAATTATGACTGCTTCTTTCTGAGGTTTATGATAATTTGTCTTTGCGACTTAGCTTCCCTCAAAATGTCCCCGAATGTAAGACGGGCCTGCGTGCCCAATTTGTAACCCTTTTAAAATAAAGTTGAATTGAATTGAATTGAAAATTGATTGCTCATTTTAAATTGTCAAATTAATTTTCAGCATTCTTCTATAAAACCACATCTCCAAGGCTTGTAGGGTTTTATTCTCCTGTTTCACCATATATTTGTTGGATATACATTTTAAGTTATTTGCATATCCTTTATTTGACTGTGCAGTCAACCCCAGAATTTGTTTGTCATTTGTGATTTCTTGGAAGGCCACGTTCAGTAGTTTGTCATTGATTTATAAACGGCCGGCATTCATACCATTGTATGAAAATCGACGCAAGACAGACTGCTGCCAAATCGCCCGCAGTTGTTTTTTGAACGCTGTATTGTGACGAATTGCGTCCTTTGACGCAGAGGCTGCACTGAGTATACATAACATTTGATAATTCGTATCTGTAATGCATTGTTTATCTCTCATCATTCAAAAGCCCTAGCCTGCAGTGGTCGCGAAATGGACCGTGACTAACATCCGATGTTGCCACCGACTGGTCATAAAATGTTGACTTCAGCCATCACAGTAAATTTGCTGAATATCAATCACACAGTTAATAAGCAATCCTCATTTCGTAAACTGTAATTCTATTAACAATAATCGATTGCTCAAATATATCGAAGCATTATATATTAAATATTGAGCACAACCCACTACTGGCAACGCCGATCGCATTCTGGTATGAACCTAAGGCCTATCCACGTCAATATGGAAGCACTATACTCGAGTTTCGCCCTCGTTTGAGCTCGTCAGTAGTGCATATCCCTGACCGGATCCGGAAACAGTCCCGGAACCCCCCCCCCCCCCCGGAATCCCACACAGCACCGGAATTATCAGTTCCGGATCCGGTCAGGGATATGCACTACTGACGAGCTCAAACGAGGGCGAAACTCGAGTATAGTGCTTCCATATTGACGCGGATAGGCCTTAGGTTCATACCAGAATGCGATCGGCGTTGCCAGTAGTGGGTTGTGCTCAATATTTAAATTTCAAATCCCGAAACAACCACATAATCATTATATATTAGTCGATTTCAGCCGTTACTATGCAAAGATAAGGACTTCCTGGTAAGCGCTAGACTCCGTGGATATAATGTTCTATACATTCGTGCAATATCAGCGACGATTACATCATATTTCAACCAAAGTATCATTCATTTGTTCATATAACGTGATATATATCACTGCAGTATGCAACTGACGAGATGCAGTGGAATATGCCAGGCAGGAAATGGTGCAATATTATATTGATGGCGTCTGAAGAATCCATTCAGAGGATACATTGCTTTGAGTATGCATGTTTTCGTAGTACAGGGTTATCACCATAAACTCACAACGTCCCAATGCGTGGAAAAGACTGTTTAACCCTAAGGGCGCCGCGGGGGGGGGGGGGGGGGGGGGGGGGGGTGTGTGAAGATTTCGAAGTCTGATTAGGTTTGTTGGCTAGCTTGTGGCTTGTGAATTCTTACTAAGACTGTGATTTTTGACTCGTCTGTCTTATATGTACTGGCGCTCAGGTCGTCTCGGTGCTGACAAAGATTGGCATCTGTGGGATGAGGATGATGGAAAGACATTTCTCTCGACCTGAAAACACAGCACCATCTCTAGGGCCCTCTGTTGCAGAACTCTCCTTCCCCTCTCTATGCTTAGAAACCAGTGTTTGCAACACCAATACTGGAACTTCCAGTTTGTGGAGAGGCGTACTAGGATGTAACCTTGCCATGAGTCAACACAGCTCGTACGGACTGAGTGGAAGAAGAAGAAGAAGAAGAAGAAGAAGAAGAAGAAGAAGAAGAAGAAGAAGAAGAAGAAGAAGAAGAAGAAGAAGAAGAAGAAGAAGAAGAAGAAGAAGAAGAATTTGATTGAGTAGTATTTATCTTCTACTGCCCTTTATCAAATATCTACAACTAACTCCCGCCAAGCCGTACAGTCGTTGGCTATCCTCTGCAGTTCGCTCCATGTACTCCTACAAATATTTATCTCTATCTTTTGTTCTCTTCTCCGTGTGATTTGGTTGTTCCTCTTATCAGTCTAACCCATTTGTCTTTGGGTTCCAGTGAAAAGTCTTTCTAGTTCTTCTGGTCTCGGGTTTTCAAAACACAGAAGTGTGTACTATCCAGTGTAGTCTGTTGGTTCGGTTGAAATTATTCCATCTCACAGAGATACACAACGTTGTCTTGTCTAAGTATGGTAACGCGTATTTGCATACATTAGAAAACCGTTATCATAACCCTTGGCCACATTCTTGTTCTTGTGGATGAACTGCAGACCAATAATAGGACATTGTGTTCCATCTAGTGTAGTCTGTTGGTTAGGTTGAAATTATTCCATCTCACAGAGATACAAAAACGTTGTCTTGTCCATTTATGGTAACCCGTGTTTGCATTTATTAGAAAACCGCTAACTTAACCCTTGGGCACATACCTCTTGTGGATGAACTCCAGACCAATAATGTGGGATACTTACAAAGTAGTTTCCACATTTCTATTGTAGAGTGAATTTGACCTGGAGTTATTGAAGACGTGCCTTCCTTAAGAAGAGGAACACTAGAAAAGTACAAGGTTGAGGCTTATTGATCTGTATTAGACCTTAACTATTCGCCATGAAAAATGTCCCCCTTCCCTTTTCCGGTCTCTAGTTTTTTGTGGTCAATTCTAACATTGTTTCGCCCCAGACAAATAGCATTGTCGCCCAGACTCCAAACGCCAGGAGCTTAACACGGCTCTTGGAGACTGTATCCGGGTTAATTAACAAAAGTTGTCTTCCGGCTCCAAGGAGGCTAGGGACGCTTAATGGTACTGTTGTATTTTATGAAATCCTGTTAGTGGAATAGTCACGTCCTTTGGTACACGTATCTTTTCAGCGCTTGGTTTTACTTATTAGGGCGTTCTTTTCTTCTGTACGTCCATTCCTTTTACGTGTTGCCAAGTCTCGTCTAGACATTTCATTGTTCTCATGTAGTTCTAAAACTTAGCAATGTTTGAATACTGTATATTTTATAAACTTAAATATTAGCTCGGGTTTTAAAAGATAGTTGCAACAGTAAAATGTGCCCCAGCAGTTTATGAAATAATTAAACTAATTAAATAATAATTTAACCAATATTAATAATGATAACAGACATTCTATGAAATGTGAGAAATGAAAATGAGGGTAGAACATAAAAGCGGCAAAGAACCGAGAAGTGTTGAGGTACAAAAAGAAAGTGTCACCACCATGCTGAGCAAGAAAACTATGAACAATAATATGTACTTCAATAGCGAACGAAATAACGAACGAACTATATTTTCGAAACGTCACATATTGGACACATAGATTTACATTCTGCTCTTCCAATTACTCATCTTTAGCACATCAATTATACAATGTGCATGTTACGTTAATATGGAAAAAACCACATTGTCAAATGAATGCTTTGAGCATAAACAATACATATTACAATGTTATGAGATAGGCAGGTAGGCAGACAGTCACATATGCATACACACACAAACACTCACACAAACATAGCTACATACACACATTCATATATTTACACAAACACTTGCACAATAAAACACACATACACGTTCCTCCACACACACATACACACATACCCACTCACAATCACAAATCCAACAACAAACATTCACCCACACAAACAGACACACACACACACTTACCTACCTACCTGCCTGTCTGCACATACTCATAATACCCATGTACACCAGCACACAATAGCGGTCACCTAAGAACCTTCGTCGTTCTCTCATGTTGGGCCGAAGGGCCGAATGTAAGACGGGCCTGCGTGCCCAATTTGTTACCCTTTGAAAATAAAGTCTGTTCGTTCGTTCGTTCGTTCGTTCTCTCTCTCTCTCTCTCTCTCTCTCTCTCTCTCTCTCTCTCTCTCTCTCTCTCTCTCTCTCTCTCTCTCTCTCTCTCTCTCTCTCTCTCTCTCTCATATGGGCCTTTATGGCTCATGCCGGAGGCAGAATGGTGAAGGAAGATTTTGGTACTTTTACTTTGACCACAAGTAGCCTGACTATGGAAGTCATGGCAGTAAGTAAAGCAATAACATGGCTCGAGACACAGACATTCACTAGGGCTTGTTTCCTTAGCAACTCAATGAGCATGCTCAAGAAGATAGAGATGAGGTGGATCCGAAGAGAGTGGTTGCTGTCTCTAGAGCGGTCTCGGCTGGCAAAGATTAGTTTCATTTTCGTGCCAAGGCATGCGGGTGTACAAGGAAATGAGCGGGCTGACAAGATCGCGGGTAAGGCTACTATGGACGGCGGACGCGCCATGGACCAGGCTGACATTTCTGAATGCTTTACGAGAAGTAAGTCGTTCGCAAGAACCAAGTGATGACTGTGAATCTACAACCATGGTCAGGATGCGAGAACAGCAAATTAAAAGAAGTGTAGCCAAGAACACTACACAGGAAGCCAAAGAAGATTAATAAACCAACACAGAACTGGTGTCGTTAGCCGCTACACGCTGCGGGATTTACAGAGGAGGGGATCCGAGCACTTATGGACTGGATGGTTCCATGTGCAATGAGAATGATCTGTCGACTAAGTAACTAACTTCTCTCTCTCTCTCTCTCTCTCTCTCTCTCTCTCTCTCTCTCTCTCTCTCTCTCTCTCTCTCTCTCTCTCTCTCTCTCTCTCTCTCTCTTTCGGTGTCTATCTCTCTTCTCTCCCGCCATCTTTGTATTTGTTTTAAATATATTCCCGATACGGTTCTATCTTAGCAAACATCTTAGCAAGCACCGGTATGGAATCACACCTGTGAGCGTCTGGTGGAGAGTCTATATCTGGGTTTGATAACTGGGCGGAATGAAAGAAAACAGGAGTCTCTTTGAAAACCCGCGTCACGTTTCCAGGTTCATTTTCTGGGCCAAGATTGACTGCTCTTCTGTTATCACCAGCCAGCCATCCTGCGGCTGAATTCTATAGAACTACTTTGTTTAGAGGTCTCTGGGACATTTCAGTCCCGGTCATTATGTCCCATTTATAGTCAACGGGGTTATTGGTAAACTGGAATCCACCGCTCGTCTTTGTGTCCCGGACCTTTCCTATTCCCAAACACAAAATTTTGAGACAGAGCTAGAAGGAGTTGAAGTAATAAATGGGACTGAAGAGGTTAAAGTAGTAGCTGTCTGGGACTGAAGGAGCATGCCTGCCTGCCGACAGGGTGGTAATGTGTTCGAATCCTCATAGAGAAGGTGACTTTTTTTTATTGAGCAAGGCTCCCTTGTCGACACAGCCTAAAATAGATGATAGAAAACGGTACAGTAAGTACGGGTGTCCTGTGTGACATTGACACCATTGTCCAACAAGGGCCTTTCGGCCAATAACTTATGGGGTTAGTAGCTTATACCGTGTATAACTCATGACATGGACGGGTGTCCATTCATATTTTTCTGTATAAGGCGATTACCATTGTCTTCTTCCTCTTCTTCTTCTTCTTCTTCTTCTTCTTCTTCTTCTTCTTCTTCTTCTTCTTCTTCTTCTTCTTCTTCTTCTTCTTCTTCTTCTTCTTCTCCTCCTTGAAGAACAGTTCCATTACTGCGTCCCTAGCGTGTTTGACTTTAGTACCAAATGGAAATAGCAATATCTCTGCCAATTGCCATAATTGAACTTCAGTGTTATCTGTGCTCAGGTTTTCAGATTTTGAACATGTCTTTGGTTTCTTTTGTTGTTGCTTCGGTATCGTTATGTTTGATAGAGTAATTTCTTTTCTGTGTGTTTTCTTTCCATATTATTTTCTGTCTCTCGTTTTCTGTGTGTTTCAGGAAATTGTATGAATGTGCTTGCCACGTGATCCGTATCTTTTTCTATTTTGCGTTGCATTACTATCAGCTCCTCAAAGATGACCATTGAGGTACTCTATATTGTTGGGCTGTCACCGTGATTCATTGATGTCGGTCTCTTGGAAATGTACACATTTTCAAGAGTTGTAGCCGGTTTTCGGTCTGTTATTCCTCTATCAAATCATGCAATCGTCTGTTTCGTATTGTCTTCAAGCCTTCTTGTCTGGTACATTTGTCGTAACTAAAATTATCTTAGTATTTTTAACATTCAAAATAAGAACATTCTAGATATCTGTGCATGTTGCTTCTAAAGCCGCTGTTACAAAGTCTGTTTAGATTAGAACTTCTGAAATGGGTGTCTTCTCTTGGGCTGAGGAAGTAAGTGTGATAACCATATCAGCATCTGCAAATTTGTACTTTCGCAGTTACGTTTAGTGATCCTATATTTCAAACACCATGAACACTATATGACTTTCAGAATGAAGAGTTGCATCTGTTACCATCTGTTGTCTGTAGTGATTGTGGTCGGCTTGACTTTCTCTCCTACTGTAATGACCAACACATGTGTCACCATATTGTTTCTGCTAATCACATTAAAGTTTAGTTTAGTTTAGTCGATGGATCAACATCACGGCACACGGATGTAACTCATAAGTGATCCGTTCTTCTCCTACCTCAAACCTGATCTGGAGAAACTCAGCTCAGTGAACGAACTCCGTAGCACCGGCGAGGATCCTGAAATACGTTGGGTAGATTTTTAACTCGAAATTTTGCCCGGGCAGAGCCGTTAGGCTACTCTTTCCAACTGCCAAGGGATTTTTTACGTGCGCAACAATACACACGGGCATCCGATCTCACTACCCAGAGACCAGGGGAAATTGTATTACTAGAAGTCCACGTGAAAAGAAAATCCCGGTCCTCACCGGGGCTTGAACCCGGGACCTCCAGCACTCGAGGCGGACACCATACTCGAGACCACGCATCCCCCACACATTACATCACATTAAAGATATATGATATACTTGGAAGCTGATGTTTCTATATCATTTATTATCTTGCACATTTGTGACATACTTTACATTCGATATTGATATTTCATATGTTACCATATAGATTGATGGTATACGTGAAAGCTGATTGTCCCATCGCATTTATTATCCTGCACATTTGTGACATACTTTACATTCGATATTGATATTTCATATATTACCATATAGATTGATGGTATACATGAAAGCTGATTGTCCCATCGCATTTATTATCCTGCACATTTGTGACATACATTAGCTTTGATACGTGATTAACAGTTACATAAGGGTTTATAGATGGGAGTCTGCAGAATATAACTGTGTAGCTCTGCTGACTCCCCTCTATGTATCAATATCTAACTGTTTGCACACCTTCGGCTCCACATTTTATTAATTAGCACCTTTCGCAACTGAACTTCTGCGCCGCCTTCCTAGTAACGAAGTATGTGTAATGACCTAGCAACGTGTAATACTTACAATTTTTTTCTGTTTAAGTTTTAATTTTATTAAATTTGTTAAATTTATGTTTTTGTTTAGTTATGTTTGTGTTGTTCCTGGTGAATATTATTATGATTGAAACGTTGAAGCGTTATGGGTTCGTATAACTTATTTGTATCTTTTTTTTTTCTCTATCATCCTAGATTGTTCCCCTGTGATTTATATTTGTCGTATTGGAGTTTGTTGTAAGATATGTGAACTGTGTTCGTGTTTATTATCTCTCACTTTGTCGCAGGAGTTGCACGTACTTAACTGGTTTTATCTTCCATTTTAAACTGAGTAGTTTGCCATTGCATTCTTATCCGCCGACGCACATACCATCGACATCAACGCAAGACGGTTTGCTCCCAAATTGTCTACAGTTGATTTCGAACCCTAAACTCCGTATTTCAGGGACTTGGGAAACGCCTTCACTTCCCTCAGGCCACAGAGCTGGCTATGGTGCCCCAAGTTGGCAGTAATCATTAGTGATGTGTTTATTTCCGTCCAGTTGGACTCGTTTGTCTGTGAATACTTCTAGTTTTGTCTACGTTTTGTGGGTTTTCTCTTGCTCTACAACTACGTTCACTTCCATATTAAGCCTGTGGCGGCAATTAGTCTAACTAATATTTTATAGAATATCAAAACTACTGCATTCATCATCTCATCTCATCATGTTCCTCTTGTACCTTGCGGTGTCGAGGTGAAGTATAAACTTCGTGAGAGTGCCCGGTTATGGGCTTCGTATATCGACATTCCCATGGATTCTGTTATTCCGTCAGTCCAACGTTTACGTGGTCGGCCTCTTCCTCTGTTTCCATCTGGTCTGTACATCATTGCTTGTTGTGGCGTGCTGTTGACTGGTAGCCTACTTGCATGGCCAAACCATTTGACTTGCTGCTTTCTAATAAAATCTAGAGCAGCTTTAACCCCTACTTTAGTCCTGATTTCTTCATTTCTGATCTTATCTCTTCTTGATACGTTGAGTATTCTTCTCAGAAACCTCATTTCTGTTGTTGTGATTTTTCTTTTCTCTTTTTCTGTCATTGTCCAGGTTTGGCATTGATAGCACAGAGTTGGTAGGAAGATTGTGTTGTAAAGTGCTTTCTTAGTAGTTATTGATACATGTTTGTTCTTTAGTATTGCATTAGCGTCCATAAAAGCGATACAAGGTACGATCCATAGTATACATTTATTTGACTGATATAAACCTCTCTTTATACAAATAAAAAAGAACCTTACAAATTACAAATGTTTCATACATGTCAATGCCAATCAATATTTGATTCTTCACAGTAAAAATTAATGATCAAATACATATAAGAACATATGGTTATATCTTGTTTCGTGTTATAATTTTTCCCTATTCCAAGATGCAGGCAAAGAAAATGTCTTCGACATTAATATAAATAAAACAAAAACTATGATTTTTAGCACTAATAGTGCCAAGCCAAACTGTAAAACTACATGCAGTTGAAAGATAATTTGGACACTTTAATAGTTTTTCTTACCTCAGACAATTAATAAAATAATCCTAGCAGGTGCTATTCATATATAAGAGTTAGGATAGGAATGCCCAAAGTAACATTCAGCAAAGTACTCGTAAAACAGATGTTGGCATCTAAGCAGCCAAATTATTAATTAAAATAAACTGTGACCAAGTGCTACATATACTTTGCATTATTGTACAGTGCAGAAACATGCACAATGATTAGACAATTATCATAATTGCGTCAATTAGTCTGATGATTGGTGTTGAAATCGTCTGAGCACAAACTGCGACCGATACTCGTAAAAGTTGGGAACGTGATTGATATAAGCCTTAACAGATATCAGTAATCGTACAAGTACGAAATGTGACTGATATACCTCGGATTATACATTAGGAAAGTGGCTGATATATATATATATATATATATATATATATATATATATATATATATATATATATATATATATATATATATATACACACACACACACACACACACACCTGATTGGGAATATTACAGAACTAAACTTCTCTAGCGATCCGTGTTTTAATAAGTTAGGAATATGACTTTTACAAACCACTCCAGCGATCGGAACATGTAAGGAATGTGGCTGATATAAACCTCTCCGGCGATGGGTACAAGTAATGAATATGACTGATGTAAACTTCTCAGGGCCGGTCTCTCTGCCCGAGGAGTTACACCACTTTCTCCGTAATCCCGTTTATCACGCAGTCTCGTAGCGGGCGAGAACTGGGAGCGGTTCGTCCCTCGCTGGTGACTTGCGGGATAACTGAGCCGGCCGCTCAGAAAGCAATGGCAAACTACTGAGCGTAATCTTGCCAAGAAATCAACAGACAGCTGAAAGATGCTGCTGTTGATAGCGATGTCCTGTAAAAGGATATGCGAATTTTAAAAAAAAAAAACTTCTCAGGCGGCCGGTACTTGTACAATTTAGGAATGTTTGACATTGGTTAGAAATATGACTGATATAACTTATAAGGGAAGAGACCAAGGGGAAAACCGAGAAGTAAATACCTGGATGGCTTGGCCACATGGTATGGTCGAGACAGGACCACGGAGCTGATCCACGACTCTGGTGATCGAGTGAGATGACAGAACATGACCGCCCACGCTTACCGGCATGGCACATGATGGATGGACCTTATAAACGTCTCCGGAGGCCGGTATTCGTACATGTTAGGAGTGTACGATCGGCGCTCGTACAGGTTAGACATCTACGATCGGTGCTCATACAGAATAGGAATTAACTGATATCTTCTTCTTCTTCTTTTCGTTCATCCGGAGTGGTTTTTCAGATGTCATTGCGGTGTGTCTGTTATGCGCCCTTGGGCCTAAACCCGTAGGCCAACACATCGACTTTAGCGTGCATTTTGACCAGGTAGCATTCCTAGGAGACTCTCACTTTTGTGGTGCCATCTACAACCATGCTGGCCAAGTTGGAACGGTCGAAGACAACGGTCATCCCTCAAAGGAAGGCAGGGACAGTCCATAGCATTTTCCGCCATCCAGGGTTGCTTCCATAGTTGCAGGGCCGACACATAACGCCCTGGATCTGGGCTCACCGAGGGAAATCGTCACGTCCTGCTCATGGCTGCTTTAAATCCTCACTTCAATATATTGGTCATTTCATTTTCCCCGGGCCATTCCCGCACAAACCAGACAGGTTTGCAGACGGCATCCACTCAGCGAGTTTTCGGACATGTGCTTGTCGTTGCGCCCATCAGAGCTGTTCCAGGCACGACAGACATTCGGAAACTACCTAGTCAGAGCTGTTCCGAACAAGAGCGGCATTCGGAAACTAGGTAGTCAGAGCTGTTCCTAGCACGAGAGACATTCGGGCGAGACATTTCACTCGGACGTAATTGCGTAGTGTCAATTTTTAGTTTGCCACCCGTAGGACGACACTTCCGACTTCTGGCGGGCATTTTTTAGTGAGGTTAGCCTTCCTCTGGTTTCGAGACACGTTAGACTGTTGTAATGTCACCCACATCTCAGCTGGTCAAGATAGAACGATCAACGATATCGCGGTCGGCCCTCAAGGGAAGGCAGGGGCAGACCATGGGCATTATCTCACTATCCGAGGAGGCTTCCATAATTGCAGAGCCGGCACATATTGCTCTGAGACTGGGCTCACCCAAGGAGTTTCCACGTCCTGCTCATGGCTGCTTTAGTTCCTCACTTCCATGTGTTGGGCATCCCACTTGCCACTGATCGCTCAAGCACACACCAGGAGCGGTCAGATTGCGAGCGACATCCACTCGGTAAGCTTTTGCTTGTGACTTCAACCCACGCAATAGGTTCGCTCGCCGTGCGTTCCATTTTGCGTTGTTGAGACGTTCTTTCACTTTTGTCTACACTCTCTATGAGTTAGACACAGAGTTTCCGTAACCATGCCCTTCGACTGGGGCACTTTTCTGACTTTTTTGTACTCGCTCACGAGGTAGGCTACATGTGCTGCCGGCTCAGCACCTTACCTTCGTGCAGCAGTGAACGAGAAACGGTCAGGCCCTCTCATCCGGGAATCCCTCATATCCCCCAGCTGAGAGCCTTCGAACATATATCAGACCTGAGCATGTAGCTTGCTCAGTATCATGTTTCTATTTTCCGGTAGACGGGTATCGCCCTGGCTCTCAGATCCGAGTGTTTGTAGCTTAGAGGCGTTCAGCCACAGCCCTCGACAGGGAGCCTTAAGAGTTTTGTCCGGACCAAGAAATTCTGCCTTTGTGCACCTGATTTAAATTTTGACTGCTATCCTCAGTCTATGCCTGCAGAGCAGTAGGTTGTGTCTCTCTTAGTCGGGTCCCTATCCCATAAGCTGTCCGATATGTAATTTTTCACCCATCGGCAAGCAAATGGGGTCTATGGGACACGCAAGCTCCCCCACCACGTCAAGGTGGAGACACATCGGGGGAGTTAACTGATATAATAAACCTCTCCTGCGTTAGATATAAGTCAGTAATGAATGATGGCACTCGTATACTTTAGGGATGTGTTTATAGAGTCCTGAGTCCAACATTTCTGAAAGATGTGAATGTATTTACACTATACATGTACATTGTTGCGATTGGCTTGTTATGTATAAATTTGTAGTGTCAGCCTTTCACTGATTATTAAAAGAGCATATGTATGTTATACCAGCGTAACAAACAATCTTATAAAGCTATATCCTAGAGTTGACAATCGATTCCGAAATGTGGGTCAACGTAATAGTTTTTGCCCTTTGAAAGTTCTATTATAGAACGTTCTACTTTTACTGCGTCATGTCAAGCTCATAAACATTTAATGTTGTCATAATTACACACAAGAAAATATAGAACCCTGATAAATCCCCCAGGGCCATCAGTCGAATAAAACTGGGGTGTTTAATGTGTTTAACATTGAAGTACACATGTTCCTTCAGCTGGTCGGGGTTTATTTTGAGATAAGGGATACGATTCTGATGTGTCTATAAATGTTAATATCTCTGCTTTATGGATGGTGTGTATGTATGTAACAGACCAGCTTGCATTACACACGGATAATTGCAAATATGGTCTTGTCTCCCCCACCTCACCCCCCTCCGCCTCACAGATCACACAGCGATGCTCCAGCTAAGTGTCCAAACTCCCTAGAACTTGCGAGGTTATATTTGTGTTAGTTGCATATCCTTTACAGGACGATGCAGTCAAGCCCAGCATGTCCTGGCTGTTTGTGATCTTTTGGCAAGTTTACGTTCAGTAGTTTGCCATTGCTTTCTGAACGACCTGCACCCATACCATTTTATTAAGAATCCAACGCAAGGCGATCTGCTGTCAAATCGCCCGCAGCTGTGTTTCGAACATAGTATGCTGGATTACGAACTGCGTCCGTAACACCTTCGCCACGGAGCCGGCTTCTGTGTGTGTGTGGGTGGGTGGGTGGGTGTGTAGTGTATGTGTATGTGTGTGTGTGTTTGCCAGACATCGTCTTCATCATGTTGCAGGTCTTTTGTATGTGTGTGTGTATGTGTGTGTGTGTTTGCCAGACATCGTCTTCATCATGTTGCAGATCTTTGTGTGTGTGTGTGTGTGTGTGTGTGTGTGTGTGTGTGTGTGTGTGAAACATCATCATTCACGCCTCTGGGCAAGGCACTTGATGATGATGTTGATAAAAATAAATAGATTTGAAAACTTAATGACAAATGGCACATTGTATGACAAATTACAAGCAGAAGACAAAGCGAAGCATACCCCTGACCGCTTGCATAATCCGAACATAAACACAAACTTGGTCCGAGATTCAGGCGACTATGTGAAATGACGAATCAGTATGTATAGATCTGAGATGAGTTGAGTCAAGAATCGACATCTCATCACTCGGGACATTCCCACAATTGCTCCGTCTTCATCTTCAACAGCCATCGAAGAGTTCCAATACTAAAGGTACCAGTAGCATTCTGATTATGTGTCCTTCTGGCCTGTCCTGGAGTCTTGAGTGTAAGCCAGATCCTCTTGTCTCTTCCTGCAGTACCAGACGGTGTTGAACTATCTCTTGTTCTACATTATAATCACGATCTCAAAGGCTCCGAACATGTCTGCTTTATCATGCACCAATACCCTACCGAGCTGTGCTGACGCAGCCTATATGCCGGCTGGCTCGTTTCCCGCCACACCACATTGTTCTGGAGAAAAAAATCCAAAACATGCTCTCTATTTTTTATTATTAAACTGATGCCTGCCACTCTACTCGAAGCATGCCTGTCTTCACCTTTCTAATCATACTTTGTGAGTCCGTTACAATCACGACATGTGTGTGCTGTTTATCCTCCAGTCAGCGGAATGTCGCTGTGACTACCCTCACCTCCATTTCCAGACTAGATGGTGTAGTATCATAAGCCAGGCTCTCCTGCCCCACGTGACCAATATTCACCACAAACCACAGGTACGTCTTTCGCATCTTAGCGCATAGCCATCCGTGTAGATGATTACACCATATGTTCGCGAATTGTCGTGGATTAATTGTTGCACCCCAATCCCTGCATTCCCGATCCCAAGTTATTAAGACCCAGCACAGGTCTGACGTTTCCTCTTGCATTCTCCCTTTGACCCGTAACTGTGTCCCGAGCTTCATGCAGAGGGTGCTCCATGTCTGCAGCCACTCGGTGATATAATTTAGCCTGCAGCACCGTTAGCATGTCTGCAATCGTAAGACTAGGATGTATCGTATACACACTACTGGCGTGTCCCTTGTGCATCCCAGTATCATATGCATAACTTCATTCTCTATGCGCTGTAATTTCCCCACCAGACACTTTGACAGCAGCCCCAATCCATACTCAGTTACTGAGAGAATCAGACGATGACAGAGTATGAACAACATTCTGTGCTTCATATCCATTACTGCCATGATTTTCAGCGCACCGAGTCCCTTCTTAAATCTCATAACAGCTTCTTCCACATGATCCTTGAATGGTAGGCTTCTATCGAAGGGGATTCCCAGATATCTCAGTTTACTCTCTGTGTTAACATCTCTGCCATTTATTATTAGACTTGTGCGTAGAAACAGCATGCTATATGTTATATAGTCTATTGATGGCACTGCATTCTGAGGAAATCAATAAGCCTCTCTTAGCAGATATTAAAAACTTACAATATAAATATGATAACAATCTTAGTACATTATTGTTTGTATAAGTATTACCCCCTGGGGAGGCACGGTCACGCTGTGGCTGGCACACATACTTGCTTACACTATGGTCAAATGACCGAACCTCCCTGGAGACGGGTATAGTATTACAAACTGACCTGGCGTCCCATTTCTACGGTCTTTAACGGCTCCCAGAGAATTGTTATGAGGGTAAATGCTGTCAATGTGATATTCATTACCCAATCGATTGCCGACAGGTCTATAAACATGCGGTATCACCTTATCACCTTATGCTCGATGCTTCTGAAGGCGTGGGAAAGGTCCCTTTTTAATAATTACTCTTAGAGTTAAAAAAAACACACCATAGACTGGAAACTGATGTGTGCGATATTAATTTCCGATTGTTGGCCTACTGTGTATATAGTGTCCCTGTTGGTTCCCCCAGTTGTGGAAAATAACAGTTCTAAACTGCAACACGTTAACAAAAATTATAGCAGCATTTCCACGGCCACATTATTAGACGCAAAAAAAAACACAACATTAACTCTTCCGGAAATATCTAATTTTTTTGAAAAAAAGAAACAACCAAATTGCCTTCATTTAATCATCCCATTTATTACAGCAGTTTTGTGGGATGATGGAAGACAAAATTACCCAGATGTAATTAAATTATTCCATTCTCTGCGGAATACACACAATTAAAAGGGAACCCTGGAGAGGGGTTCAACTTCTTACCCCATACAAAACCTTACACGAAGAGTTGGTGGCATGGACAAACGGAATGAGGACAATTGTTGCATTGTTAGATACATGTCTTCATGTATGTCCTTATCTGTGTGTTTGTTTGTGGAGTTTTGCGCAGGATCTGTGGAGGCTTCAAATTGTGAGTTCTTAATTTCTTGCCCCGATCTTCATACTCATTATTTTATTTTCGAGAAAACTGGTTTGGATTCTTTCCTTTCATAGAATTCACAAAGGACTAGAGACAGCGGCTATTGTGAATGCGAAGTTTTTAAAGGCATTAGAGTGAATATCTGTAATTTGTTTCTTGTCGCCGCTGTATGTCATTGCGACTCCTGATTTTATAAGCGATCTTCATTCTTTAAACTGGATGTTTGAACCAGTTATATCTCTAACTTCTTTTAACATTAGCTTTTTGTTTCTCGTGTAGGAGATATTGAATGAGAAGGCGCAAGAGAAATTAATTATTTAAAGAAAAGATGTGAGGAAAACGTAGAATATTAGTGTGTTTAACATTAGTTTATAATTGACAGGGCAAGTCCTCCATCAGATACGGGCGATGCTAGGCCCACCAATAGAGGTTTCCACAGAAATCACACTCTTGCTAAAAAGAGAAAAAAGACATGCAGCCATCGGTTACATAGGCCCAAGGCCAAGGTTAGTTAGTGTGCTTATGGGATATATGGCTTCAGGGATAACAGTCTTAACTTCAGCTACCTGGTCGTCCTGCGGGGCAGCGCTAGTCCAAGGGAATCCATGCGGGACATTCATTGCCTCTTTTCTAATATGTTGACACGGTCGTGACGACTAACTATATTAATCACAGATTTATTTTTTTTTAAAGCATATCCTTTACAGGACTTAGCTGTCAACACCAGCATCTTTCAGCTGTATGTTGATCTCTTGGCAAGATTACGCTCAGTAGTTTGCCCTTGCTTTCTGAGCGGCCGGCTCAGTATCCCGCAAGTCACGAGCGGGGGTCGAACCGCCTCAGCTCTCGCTCCGCTACGAGACTCTGCGTGATAAACGGGATTACAGAGAGAAAGTGTTGTAACCCCACAGCCAGAGAGACCGCCAATCACAGATTGACAACATCGAAATTAGAACACTTCTGTTACCAAACACTGGAGTTCATACTCTGTCGTCAATACTTGTAGGAGCTGTCAGAAGAAATCATAGAATAAAAGAGAAATAGAAAAGCAAGAAGAAACATTAACAAAGGTTGCGTATCGGAAGCCCAAGCAGAAAAGAAAAAAACATAGATTCTAATATAACAAGTCCCTATATTGAGAGTTGAAAGGAGTTAAACTATGTTATCTGTATGAACACACATCAAGAAGAAGAAAAGCTGACCATCATGCAGTGCGGCACATTGGAATCGGTTATTAGAGTTGTCGCAATGCTAGTCGGCGACAACCAACCATACAGAAAATCGTCCATCTATCTGACGTCCGCGTATAAACACAAGACTAGTTTCAGAAAATATGCCACCATTAAATCACCGGGATGTGTATGTTTTGCAACCCAGACGGGGCCGTTTAGACGAGGTCAGACTGCATTTGTGCAAGTTGAGCTGCTTCGGGCTGACCAATTTGTCCAATGTTTTTCTTGTTACGCTTCCTGCATATAATTGCATGTATCAAATGTAAAATGTACATGGAGAGTGGCTGTTTTTGGTGAAAGATACGTTTGAATGCATTTACACACTGTGTTTATACAATAAATTTGTGATTGAGACATTCTTAGTCATTTTGACATACAAAAAGCAGACACAACTTGAGGAAGACAGATAAGGAAAAGGTAGTACTAGACACGTTTGCACCGACGCTAAACTATCAGATGAACTTCTCGGAATACTAACTAAATAGTGTTATTGGATCTAAATATAGACAAGTAAGCAAAGGTGTTTGACGGCCAGAAAATGAGAGTGAAAGGTTAGCGCAATTTTATTGTTATGAGAATTGTGACACAGTGAAAAATAACAAGCAAACTGCTCTCAGGATATGCAAAGCTGTCAAATAAATCTATAATATTATTGGTCATCTCAAGTAAACCATGCTATGGTACAGTTTTTGCAGTATTTTCCTTTGAGAGACCCTATAGAGGAGAACGCTTGAACACTGAAAGGCTTATACAATAGATAAAGCGAGTGTCGTCACTAAAACTGATATAACGAGATCCGTATGTTGACAGACGTAGTGAAAACTTGAGCAGCAAACTGTAATAAATGGCACACGTTCTGAACAAAATAAAGAATTTTTGTACACGCCTCCTTACGGAAGTTGATGAGGATAATTATGTCATCAGTATATAGATGATAAAACTGTGAGCTAGGTGATGAGGATAATTATGTCATCAGTATATAGATGATAAAACTGTGAGCTAGGTCCATGACGCCTTTGTTATATAAAACAAAATCCAACTATTCAAACAGGAGACATGCACAACTGAAACCCGTGTTGGTGCACATTACAACACTACTAATCTGATCAAAATAATGCTAATTAAACTCAAATGAGAATTTTCTGCGCGTCGATGTATAAGACGAGGAGGTGTCAGCAGAAGTTTACCTAGTCGAGGCAGAATTAAATGTATACAGAACTTTGATATCGTCAGTTGGGAAATACAGTTGTCATAGAAACATGCTACTAACAAATGCAATTTGTGAGTGTTCTCTGTAGTAAATCACAGTGGCCTAAAGCTAAGTCAAGAATGAGGAGTCATAGACCACAGCATCCACGTGAATTTCTCATTTAATATTGGATTTGTGCATTATGAAAAGGGCTTTTGACAGCATTCATAGGAAATCCCATTGAACAAAAGCGTGCCTGAAGGGACTAATGGGATCCCACGGAAAATCCTTAACTTAATAAAAGCAACATATAAAGACATGAAATGCAGAGTTATTCGTGATGGAAAACTAGCAGATACGTTTGAAATAAGAATAAGAGTGTAGCTGGGATGCCTTTTGTCGACATTATTATTCTTCTTAACTATACACTAGATTATGAAGATACAAATAACTGCGACCATAAATGACATTTAATGGACTCTGACAGAGGAGCTTAATAATCTGAACATCGCTAGCGACATTGCTCTCATGTCCCACACACACAAGACATCAGATGCAAAATAAATTAAACACTATGAGGGGCTCATAGGCCTTCACGGCTCATGTTGGAGGGAGAACTGTTAGAGAAGACAGCGGAACCTTTGCAGTGACTGCAACCAGTTTAACAATCGAGGTCATGGCAGTAACAAAGGCAATAAAGTGACTGGAAACATAAATGCATATTTTCTCAGCGACTCCATGAGAACGCTAAAGAAGGTCATTCTGGGCTCGTCCAAAAACGCATTTGTTTGAGTTTCTGAGGAGGTCGAGACTGATTGATACATTTGTCATGGTTGTGCCAGGCCACGCGGGTGTAAGCGGAAAAGAACAGATAGGCGTACACGCTTCATTGATGTGGGTGAGAGGATAAGCAATGGATCAGACTGATATCCCGACCGCCTTCACGGAAGCAGGGCGAGTATATGTCTTAAGGGGTAGATGTGAGTTAGTAACTTTGACCAGACTGCAAGAACATCTAGTCCAAATGGGGTGAGGCTAAGCTAAAATGCATGAGGCGAACCAAAGAAGAACAGCCAACTAACACAGAACTGATGTTGTCAGTCGCTATACACCGAGGGAGATACTAAGAAGTGAATCTGAGCAGAAAATAAATCAAACAATTGATAAACCGATCTGCCTTAGTGAAACCTCACTTCAAATCCCACTACATATGTATATAACAATGCACACAGATGTGAGAATAGATTGGCATATTACAATGATAATACTTAAGGCAATAAGAGTTTTCAAAAACTAGGATATACATGGGAGCCAACATAAAGTAAATGATGCAGCATGCTTAGAATATCTAACAGTGACTTGCTTGCTTGTGATCGTTGGCTTGAGCTCCAACGCGAAGTCCTGTATGTTGGATGAAGGCATCCTGTTGTCCAACATCAGTGTGATGTCATACAGGACCTGAGGTTTGCGTGAGTATCCGTTGTCCCATGTCTGGCTTATTGGTGTGCAGACTGGTGGTTCCTCGCCGTGCAGGTAGACACTCTTCGACTTCGAAGGAATCGGCGATCCTACTGACTTTAGCCAGGACCCCGAAGGGACCTGTTGTCCAGGACGCTCGACGAGGACGCGTCAATAGGTCTTGGCCAGTATATAACCCAGTCCTGGTGCCTTGGAAACACCTCTAACAGTGACGTCAAATCAATACTGGTATATGGGTAAAAGGCACGGAGAACGGCTAAAACAAATACACATAAATAATACACATAAATATACGAAAAGAGCTTTCTTCTACACTCTTCTCACGTTGAATCTGACTGGGTGTTCGTAAAGTCTCAATACACTTTGTATGTAGAACAAATTTGAAAAACGAAGAACATGACGTCATAAAAATGTGCTCCACAGTCCATCGTGAAGAAATATGCTGCGAATGGCTATCGTCTGCTTGATTAATTCTTTGTACTCCAAACAAAATGGTGTTATCATCGAAAGAAAGTATGTTTAAATGTCTGTCTGTCTGTCTGTCTGTCTGTCTGTCTGTCTGTCTGTCTGTCTGTCTGTCTGTCTGTCTGTCTGTCTGTCTCTCTGTCTGTACGTACGTACGTACGTGTGTATGCATGTATGTGCGCAGGTAGGTATGTGTAGGTGTGTGTGTGTGTGTGTATGTGGAGTGAGTGAGTTGGTGCGTGCGTGCGCGAGTGAATGCATGCATATTTGTATTTTTGTATGAATGCAATGCCAGTTTTCATATATAGGTTGTATTTTTAATTATTGCATTTTTCGAAAATATTGCCGTTCCAAGTTTTGTATTTGCCTATTATGGAGTTCATGCAGCACAATGCAGCTTAACAGGTAAATACAAAAATTTGGAACTGCAATATTTTCAAACACTGCACGGTCATTAACAATACGCCCAGTACTACATCTCTATTGCCAATGCTACGACACTGGGAAAAAAATGTCACGCAGAGATACAACTAATCCACGCTCATCATTCATTTCTGTTGTAACATATTTCCATTGTAATCGTTATGGCAATGGGGAAGTGTTATTTTGCCAGCGGTAGTATGTCTAGTCCGTGTAAGTTGTTTGTCTGCAGGATGTCGAACATGGTACACGTGTGTTTTCTCGGTTCATTTACAGCAAGTGGCGATTTCATGGCGAGTCCGTACTGATCTCATAGCAGCTAAAGTCAGTAAAGATACCTATATTGCTATATTAGTTATTCAACCAATAATGACCATATGGTAAGCTTGTACTAATCACTTTACATACACACACATACACACATACGCACTCACAGACAAACGTATATATCTAGATAAACATTTGTTTACATAGGTGTATATTATAGACAGCTAGACTGACGGACAGATAAGTTGATAGATAGATAGACAGACTACATACAGGCAGATATTGATGGACAGCCGGAAGGATAGACAGGTAGGTAAGTAGGTAGGGAGGGAAGTAGGTAGGTAGGTAGTGACGGACGGACGTACAGAGGAACGGACCAACGGACCGACCGACGAACGGGCCGACGGACGGAGAGACAAAGTATTAAGCCGAAGATAACACTGATCTAACGTAGAATGAGAAGAACACGTTTGATGCAAAATTATCTGAAACGGAATTAATACTGATTAACGATGAGTCAGGCCTTGATGGCGCCTGGTTCCGTAGACGTCTGCAAGCCCATGAATTGAAAACGTGCTGGCGTTTTTACAACTGTGATTACTTTAGATTACATTTTAACTACAATAAATTCGTCTTACAGCATTAATATGTCTAGACGCAGACAGTGTTTTCAGATTGAGACGTATTTTCCTCCGTGTCGTTTCTTCGTGGTGAATTCTTTCTGTTTAAAACCCCAATGTTGGTTGTGAATACTGATTGGTTTGATGGGGTATGCTGCTCATACTGTAGTTGATATATTTGTTTACTTTTTATTTGCTGATTGTTTGATTACGCTAGGGAAATTACAGTAGTATCATCGGGGTGAAAAGGTCATAAGGAAATACTAAGGTGAAGGCGTCAGGGTCGGTCTTTCGGTACGAGAGTAGCGAGATATCTTTAGATGGGAAATAAATACACAGACATTGATGGGAACTCATGGTAGGATATAACTAAATATGAATATAATACATATAAATAATAATAATAACATAGTGGCCTCTGGGGTTCTTTGGCAATCCATTTAGGTGTGATAATAATAGGAAATATTTAGTTAGGAGAAAAACTATGAAATCTTCAGATGGGAGAATAATAGGAAATCTTTCGATGGGATAATAATAGAAACATTTTAGGTGCCAGAATAATAGGAAATCTTTAGGTGGAAGAATAAAAGAACATTTTTAAATGGGAGACTAAGAGTAAATCTTTAGACGGGAGAATAGGTACAAATGTGTAGCGTGGGAGAGTAAGATGAAATCTTTAGGTGGGAGAGTATGGAGACATGGTTAGGTGCAACAAAATGAAGAAATCTGTATCTGGTATATTAGGGGGAAATCTGTGGGTGTCAAATGGGGTATAAATCGGTGCAATAAAGTCGACCCTCTTGATTTTATCCTTCATTGCTGTCTGTGTTAATGTTCCTTTTTATGCGTCCCTAGGAGACGGTCTTTTATTTTAAACTTAAACCATCGGAAAACATTAAATAAATATTGCAGTTGTAAAACACTAAATGAAAACCCCTCGTTATAAAATTATTACATGGAAGGGAAGTTCCATATGAAAATTTGAAGAAGACAAGTATAATGTTATGTTACCAGCATTCTCATGAAATGGTAATTGCAAAGAAAACATGTCTTCTCAAATGCAACATGAATATGAATGGAATAAGTCTGCAGTAAATCAATGTATTCAAGTATTTAGACAGTTTAATAACAACAGATGGGAAATGTATTAAGGAACTTAAATGTAGAACAGCCTAAGCAAAGACATCATTTCGCAAAATGCAGAATATTATAATTGCTTCAATCAATGTAAGAAAAAGAGTTCCTACGAGCTACATTGTGTCAAACCTGATGCAAGGATGTAAATCATGGACAATTATCAGGCAAGAAATGAATTATGTTAAAGCTGCGGAAATGAGGTTTTAAAGAAAAATACTGAGAACAGCATGAATGGATAGAAAGTAGACAGTCCATATTCTTTCGGTTTGTCACAAAAAGGGAAAACTGCAGTATATCGAGGAGAGGACAAGGGAAACCGAGAGAGAAGATGCTGGACAATTTAACATCATGGGATTGGGGAATCATCAGTATCAGAAATGATTGGCAGTACACGTGACAAAGCTCTGTGGATAGACATGATCACCAAAGACACACGGCATGGACTATAAGAATAAGATGACAGCAGCAGTAAATATGTGTAATAAATTATTTACAACAGATTAAGTGTAACAAATACATATTTAGAATTAAAAAAAAGAAAGCTCTCAGGATGCATTAAATCTGGTTTTTCTTGTAACGAACATTTATTATATGAATACAGGTGGAGGCAGTTACATACGTTAGTTGACATTAATCTCTGTCCTATTATTTATCGGTCACGGCAGACATGTGTCACGTTGG
The DNA here is from genome assembly GCA_014155875.1 of Cepaea nemoralis. NCBI lineage: Eukaryota > Metazoa > Mollusca > Gastropoda > Stylommatophora > Helicidae > Cepaea > Cepaea nemoralis. Next base: position 9,514 of record JACEFZ010007940.1, on the reverse strand, counting down.
CATTGCATCGCCTTTTAAAGTTGAATTAATGTCACGGGAACTTTTCATGTTTGATTGATTTCCTGTCACAAACTTTCTGTGACACTGGATTTATGTCATATTAATTGTCACATGGACAGTATGCATTCGTGACTGTTTGAAATTCTGACTGCATGTCACTTAATGTCCATGTCGGGTCTCGAACATCAAGAGAGAAAACAATCCACAAATTAATTTTTTTTTTAAAGCAAACATGCAAACAAATCCTACAATGCTGTTAAATGTTGAAACAGCAAGCATCTCCATTTGTTACCAATACCAGGCATGGGTAGTGACAGCAAAAGAAGCGAAGTAAAATTGCCATAACAGAGAAGGCATTCCCGCCGAGGTTGCTAAACTTAACACCGGATGCAAAATAAGAATTGATGATATCAGGAAATTAAGTCACACCAGAGTTAGAGCTCCGCAAAAGACAGGAAGTAAAATGGCACCATTTGATATAATTACAAACGGAGACTTCCCCACAAAAAGCAATGTAGCTCAGAAGCAACGGTCAAATCTTAGCAACTGAACATACATGTTATAGAACAATTATTAGATAGTTAGTTAGTTAGTTAGTCGAGGTTCCAACTTAACGGCAACGGGTCGTCCCCATTATGCTCCTTTCCCGTGCCAGCGAATATCACACAAAATGCTCCCCACTGTCCAATGTGAAAATTGGAATAGACGGTAGTCTCGGCAATCCAATAAGCCCGCACAGGTACACACACTGTGCATAATGCCGCCGGCAGATGTCAATACAAAATTCATCCACGAATATCATAGTTCCTCGTCGATGGACTCGGCTGTCACCAGAAAGACCTCATTAACCCTGATTTTCTCACATGGCTCGGTCTTTTACCGCAGAGCGACCCGCCGAAAGTGTCGCACAAAGCACGAACTTCGCAGCTTCAGCGCCGACTCCCTGGAGCCTCCTGAAAAATGCACTCGTGAACCGAAAGGGCAAAACAGTCAATTCAGCAACCGCCGGTAGCCATTGTTCCGAACATGCAGTTCCCTGTGCAGGACAGATGTAAAAGCATTCCACGCGAATTTCACAGCTCACGGTGTCGTCCACGCACTAACTCAGTAGCAGAGCGACGGAACCATGTACTACCAGTCCAACATGAGGAAAATGCGATTGCAAACCGTAGCCACAAGCATAAACACGCCACAGGCCCTAACGGCTCAATGCCTAACCGCCATGCTGGCGACCGGAAGACAATTATTAGAATATCGTAGATCAAGAAGAAGAAATATATTGACATTAACATGATCTGAACATTGAAGTAAACTTACTGATGTCATATATTTTTGAAGGGAGTGGGAGATCACTGTAGTGCATGCCCCATCTCTAACAAAAGATGTAGAGCCCCATCCTCTTCTATCTTCAATAACCCCAGAATATGAACCTTGAGTTATCTGCAGGCCTCGTTCTATTAAGTATTGTCTAGGAGATATAGATTATGGCCCTGATAAGAATGGTAATTTACTAACTGGGAATCTGCCCCTTCTCCAATGATTCTTTAGCTCTGGAGCCCCCTTTTAGTTGATCAAATCTGAGGAAAGTCTGGAGAATCTTCTCAGCCTGATTTAGATGAAGAAAACATGGATGTTGAGCAGTTGATAGATCTAGAGTCTTTGTATTTCCCCATTTTAGTAAGTCATTATGAGTTAATTTATCTTTAAACAATCAAACACATAATCAATCACATTAGATTCTGACAACATGATGTACAAAGAAAATGTTGACACAGATAGGTTTGAACGTGACAAATTAACAGAAGGTCAAGTCATGTTAATCATTTATTGACTGGCCTGAGCCTTCTGGTCAGTACATACATCTCTATTGTGATTTACACAAAGTAATAGAACAGTTGCACATTGGACCATTGTCCCAGACAATCAATAACAAGCATCAATATATGAGATGTCAACAAGTGTGAAAACATAGTAAACATTTTGATGTTGTACATATTAAGTATGATAGTGGTGTCTCAACCATAAACATATCAGTTTTCCTGTAATTGGGGGTGGTTTCTACCTATGAGAAAAGTAACCTGGTGACTGGAGGATTAGGTAAGCCAGGGTCCATTGACTGATGGATCCACTTCAGGTCTGCCCGTATAGCTCCACTGAAGGCCTCCCCATGCTCTGCTCATAGCGAAGTCATCCTCCATCTCACTTGTGGTTCATCTCTTTCTCTCGGCTTCCCTCCCTCAGGTCTGATTTAGGTGGTTAGTTTGCTGATGTGTTGGGTGGTTGTTGGTATGGAGCCACCAAGATCACTGATGAGTATTCGCATAAATATATACATTCCTACCAATACAATCTTTTAAAAGTAGGTAAAAGAAACCTAAATTCCTGAAGTAGGAACTAGTTCCCCTCCCCTCCTTTTCTCTCTAAGCTAGTGTTGGGTTAATTTGGGGTGGTCAGAGTTTATCACACTGTGTACGCCTTGTATCAACTTGTTCCTGTTGTATGTAAGTCTTCATTTGACCTGGGTCAGTGAACGTGTACAGTGAGACAATGCCAAGAGTGAGAAGGTGTCAAGATGCATGTAAATAAATGACATACATTTATAACATTTCTTCTACTCCATGGTGTTCACAATGTGTATAAATAATTCTCTGTGTTTTCCCAATTAACTACTTCTTCTTCTTGTGTCTAATAACTCTCTTCCATTACCTGTTGTTGTTGTGATGTTGAGTGTTGTGTTGTGTGGTGATGAGTGGTGTGGAGTGGTGTTGTGTTTTTAAGTTATGTTGAGTAATGAGTTAAGTTCACTGCGCGTGATAGTGTTCCGCGAAGCACAACTTTCTCATGTATTGCAGTTCATAAGTGCTCTTATCTAATTAAATTGACATAAATATAAATATTTATTTCGCCAAACCCTATTAATTCTATAGACAAAGGGGAAAGAAAAGATTTGATTTCTCTTTCAGCTTTCTAGATCGTAAATAGGCATAGATAAGTCTGTTTTAGAACAAGGCACTTATTCTAGTACACGAACTGTCATTTCAGCTGTAGATAGTGATAGCATCTTTAACAATGTTTCTGGTGAAATGCACAAGATTGCTTTCGAATCATCACTTCTCACAGTTGTTTAGAATAGAATGTAGTAGTGTAATGCACTTCTTAAAGTTAATAATTATCTCTAAGAATATCAGAGATTGTAGTTTCATCGAAGAGAATATTCTGCCCGGGAATGGCTTTGCGTCGTTAGAATCTACAGTCGCGCATTTTTACATTTCAGAGGTTTTAATTAATAATAATACATTTCAATTGACATCACAAACATGGGTTTACATTACTTGATACTTGATACATCGGGTTCTTAGTCTAATCAAGGGCTAACAAACGTACCTCGGATCCAGACTTTTGCCTTGCCCATTGAATTTTTTGGTCACACAATCTTCTCACATCCGTCCATGGAGCGAGTTCAGACAAAAGTGCGGGCTTATTAACATTTCTGATGAAATAGTAATATATGTTAATTATGCACTGGCGCGAAGGCGGGTCACGTGGTTTTCCTATCCACTGGTTTTCCGAGCTTGGTCTGATGAAATCTTTCTAAGAATCCACGTCATTTGTCACTTGTTCAGTTCCAGTTTCGATGTTAAGTTTTACGTCCTAATCTCCATTTGCGTTTGTGAAGTCAATTTCTTTTAATGTTGTTTCCTCTTTTTGCGGCATGTGTTGATAAAATGAATAATGTTGGCTGCGTTGTGCAAAAAATAATATATGCAACAAAACCTTCGTTAAAATATCAGTTATCAGAGGACAGAGAGGATGGTAAACACGTGATCGCTAATGTCTGCTTCAAACAAGACATCTAGAGGTAAAGAGGCTAAAGTGGTTATTGTTGATCTATTTTGGGTATAATGTAGTGGTTACAATGTTACACTATGTCATGAAAACATGTCCTTGGAATTGGGAGAAGTTTGAAACTGAGACAGTTTACGTGTAACACAATATTATCTGTGGAAATGTCGCGGGTTCAAAGTAAGAGAAGCTACTTTACAAACTGAATTTTCCCTTTTTATTTTTCCAAGGGGACCGTTTAATTCAGTCTCAAGATGACTGGTTCTCTTGGCATCATCGATCGTAAAGTGTGGTAAAGATGTTTAGATATTTGTAGCAGCTACAGGAGATGTTTTAGATAACAAAAACATGAAACAGTATCTCTGAACAAGAATATCTCTAGTGGACAGTTATACAATCAAGGTGCTTGTGTGTCTTGTATATGGCTGTATAGGAAGGTGATGTGATCAACCTTATCATCATCGTGTGTCTTACCAGCTGGCGTAGGTGTTCATGCATCTTTACGGATCTCCATTCCTGGGCTCTGGATCAATTCTGTTGACAATGTCCCTGCATGTCACCATCCCAGTATGATTTCACTCCGTCTGCCCCTGAAAGTCTACCGCTGATCTGTCCAGCCGTCACAATGTTTTCCACTGCCTCTATTATCATTGCTACAGTCAGGTCTTAGTCAGATATGACTGTGCTACCGTATGACAGTATACGGTACTACCTGCTTTCTGTCAGCGCCGAATGTTGGGCGGCGCTTACCAAACCCGACACCCCACATTGTGCCAACGGCTTCGGGCGGAAGAGCGCAATTGGGAGGGTACAAGCCTTATCCTGGTGCGAGGAAATGCAACCCAAAGACAAAATAAGTCATGGCAGGGCAGACCAGGCCCTAAGCCTTGGTTGGCAGCTGGTCTAGGATCGAAGCTCCGACAGGCGGACAGTTAGAGCATTGCTTTGCTAATCCGGCAGCTTCTGCAGCTTGTCTTGTTCCAGATGTATAGGTGTTAACTTTCCTCTGGAGTGAAATAGGCAGGTCGAGAGAGGGATCATGCTGCATGGGCAACACATGGTTTCTTTATTTTAGCCCAGGCTTTGTGCTATGGAGAGGCAATAACTCCATCACTGGTCTTAACCGGTCTCGGAATCAAAGCGAGAGGCAACTGTTACGGGTTATAAGTCCTTGTCAGTTGGCGTAGACATGGGGCGCCACGCGTTGCCTCTGACGGTGGGAGACACCTACAGGTGTCACTGATCAGCTACCGCCCGCCTCAAGTTGGGCAGCCCCCGGCCAATTGGGTGCTGATCCGCCACAGCCTGCCTGCTTCAATGGGTGCTTGGGGCTAGGACAAAATCTGAATCGCAGGCTGTAAAACCAATGCACCAGGTACTAATAAAAAGAATAATAGAAACCTCAAGCTACGGCTTGCAACCTGGAACGTGAGAACCATGTGTCCAGTATTTTTGACGATGTGAGAAAAACGGCTGTGATTGATGCTGAACTCAATCGTCTTAACATTGATATTGCTGGCCTGCAGGTGACTCGCCTCGCTGAGGAAAGGTCACTCAGGTAAAACAATTACACCTTTTTTTTGGAAGGGAAGAGGGCAGGCAGAAAAAAGGCAACACAGTGTGCTCTTTGCAGTGAAGGATTCGCTACTGGGAATGATTGATATCCCAGCTGGAGGTAATGAAAGATTATTATCACTGCGCTTGGCAACCTCTTGTGGATTTGCCACCATTCTCACTGCATATGCACCGACACTCGATTCCTCTGATGATGTGAAGGATTCGTTCTATGAGGAATTAGACTCCGTGATCAAGGCAGTTCTAAAATCTGACTACATTTATATGCTCGGTAATTTCAATGCTCGTGTGGGCAAGGACTCTAGTTCATGGCCAGTGTGCCTTAGAAAATACAACATCGGTCGCATGAATTATAATGGGCAAAGGCTGCTGGAGCATTGCACTAGAAATGACCTATGTATTACAAACTCCTTTTTTAAAACAAAAGAGCTGCATAAGGTCACATGGAAACATCCAAGATCCGGCCATTGGCACCAGCTGGACTTCATCATCACACGGAGACAACATCTGAACCATGTATCATTGACTCGAAGTTACCACAGTGCTGACTGTGATACTGATCATTCTTTGGTTGTTGCAAGGGTTAGACTGAGACCAGAGAGAATCTACACAGCTAAACACAAATCTAGCCCCAGTATTAATATTATTAACACTCACGATCCTGGAAAGTGCTTTGAATTTCAACGGCAACTTGAAGACGCTTTCAAAGATACATCAGAAAATTGTATAGTAAATGATAAATGGAGTAAACTTAAGAAAACTATTTATAAAACAGCGGTAGGGGTTTACGGCACTGTGGATCATAAGAGGCAGGACTGGTTTGCGGCAAACAGCGAGACTCTGCAGCCCTTGATTGATAAGAAGAAGAAAGCTCTCTTAAGAAACAAGGAAAGACCAACGCGTAACACTCTGAGTGAGCTAAGGCAAGATAGGAAGGATGTGCAAAAGGCCGCCAGGCAGTGTGCAAATGATTATTGGATCAAGTTATGTGAGTCCATTCAAATCGCAAGTGATAAGGGAAGCATCAGAAGCATGTATGAAGGGATAAAGAAAGCCTGTGGTCCAATGATCAAAAGAAGTGCACCACTTAAAACCTTAACTGGAGAAATCATCACTGATAAGAAACAGCAGATGGATAGATGGGTCGAGCACTATTTAGAGCTTTACTCAAGTGAGACCAAGCTAGCAGATGATGCCCTCAACGCTATAGAGGCCCTGCCAACTCTTGACCACCTGGACACACTTCCCACTATAGCAGAAGTTATGTGTGCTATAAATGAGCTTGCATCAGGCAAGGCTCCAGGTAAGGATGGGATTCCAATAGAGGTAATAGAAGGACAAGTCCCACAGGATTTCAAAGATTCAAATATCATAACTCTGTACAAGCACAAGGGCGATTGGAGCGACTGTAACAACTATAGGGGTATCTCACTTCTGTGTATTGTTGGGAAAGTATTTGCCAGAATTGTCCTGCGCAGTCTTCAAGTCCTGGGAGATCAAGTCTACCCCGAATCACAGTGCGGCTTCGGTCAGAACCGGTCTACCATTGATATGGTATTCTCATTGCGACAGTTGCAAGAAAAATGCCGGGAACAAAATCAGCCACTGTTTATTGCCTTCATCGACCTCACAAAGGCATTCGATTTGGTCAGTCGTGAGGGTCTGTTCAAAGCACTAAAGAAGATTGGCTGCCCACCAACTCTTCTGTCCATTCTCAACTTCAGAAGAGTTTGAAATCAAGAGTGGATTTAAGCAAGGTTGTGTACTATCCCCCACCCTCTTTGGGATATACTTTTCACTTCTACTGAAATATGCCTTTCGTGATCAGGATGACGGTATATACATTCACTCACGCTCAGATGGTGGCCTCTATAATGCTCAGAGATTGAAGGCCAAGACCAAAATTAGGAGGGTACTAATCACAGAGTTGCTTTTTGCGGATGATGCTGCGATTACGACCCACTCTGAGGAAGAATTACAACATATACTATCTGCATTCTCCAATGCTTGTTCTGAATTTGGTTTAACAATTAACAAAAAGAAGACACAGATTATGTCACAAGGTGCACATGGTGTACCATCAATATTTATTGACGACACCGAACTGGAGATAGTAGACCATTTTACATATCTAGGATCAGAGGTAAATAGCAAATTATCCCTCGATCAGGAAATCAACATCAGGATTGGCAAGGCAGCAACAACAATGAACATGTTAGCAAAAAGAGTCTGGGAGAACAGGAAGCTTACTGCCAAAAACAAAAGCCATCGTCTACCAAGCCTGTGTCCTTAGTACTCTTCTTTATGGCAGTGAAACCTGGACAACTTACTCACGCCAAGAGAAACGTTTAAACAGCTTTCATATGCGGTGTCTGCGAAGAATACTTGGTATTAAGTGGCAAGACAAAATCACAAATACTGAAGTATTGGAAAGATCAGGTTGTGTGACGGTGTATTCCATGCTCAGTCTTCGTAGACTTAGATGGATAGGACATGTTAGGAGGATGCATGATGGTAGAATACCAAAGGACATCTTTTTTGGTGAATTACAGACGGGTAGGAGATCTCAGGGTCGGCCTCTACTACGATACAAAGATGTGTGTAAGCGGGACATGATTGATACAGGCATAGATAATGTACATTGGGAGCAAGTCGCCGCTGAACGTGTTGCATGGAGGGCAAACATCAGAAATGGAATAAAGACAAAAGAGAAGATTATTGCAGATAAAGCACACACAGAGCGTGAGAGACATAAGATGGTGCACAATGGTGGAAATTACCATGTTTTCACATGCATCTACTGTGGGCAAACATTTGCAGCAAGAATTGGCCTTACCAGCCACACTCGCCACCGCCATGGGTCGTAGTTATTAAGCCTTTTTGAAGCACAATGTACTGTCAAGACGGAAAGGTGCCAATGATTATCATTACATGTACAATGCCTCTATTCCGATTACATGAACAATGCCTCTATTTTCATTACATACACAATGCCTCAATTATCATCATTACATGTACAGTACCTCTATTATCATTACGTTTAAAACACCTCTATTATCATTACATGCCCAATGCCTCTATTATTATCACATGACCAAAGAATAGTGTTTGCCTAACTATATTTGACCTTAGCTTCCCACTGTCATTGGCTTGTCCCTAACATTCGTTGTCAGCTGCTCTGGCAGTCCAAGGTACTCACAACATAGGTCTCAGGAATCAAGCTGCTTGATAAATGCACAACCATGGGTGTGATAGAGCTTAAACAGTCATATTGATTATATCTCTTCAAATTTATGACTGCGCAGAAAGGTGAATTAATCACATTTCCTGAAGCTCTTTACATTTATTCCCGTGCTAAAAGCTTTACAAATAAAATTGCTGTACTTGATAAAGTAAACCATGGCGAAATGATTAAATTGTTGGCAGATATTAAAATTGGTGGGAAAGATCTCGCAATAATACAATAAACTACATACATGAAGTAACAGCTATTATACTGGGAAGTACAGACAGCGGCTATGAACAGAAAAAGTAAGGAGTAAGATAAAGAAGTGTTTTGTCTACGGATCTCTACTTTTTTAATGGCGAAGTATTTGTAAGAGAGATCAAAGAGAGGTCAGGAATAAGAGTTGGTGGTTATAATATAAACAATCTGCACTATACAGGTGACACAGTCTTGACAACTAAAAATGCAAATGATGTACAACTATTGGACATTGTAGTAACAGAGAGTGAAACAAAAGTCGTTCCTTGGGTATATTTTAAACAAAAACATATACAATGGCTATCAAAGGAAACTAAAGCACGAAAATGTAATTTAGTAACAAAAGGGAACATGATTAATCACGTTGGTAAATTCGAATACATGCAAGCAGTTATAACAACAGATTTAAGATACGTGGCAGAGATTAAAAGAAGGCTAAGCCAAGCAAACCCCGCTTTTCAGGAATTGAAAACTATCTTAAACACTATCACTGAATGTCAGAACAAGAGCAATTACATTTTACATAGAGCATGTTCTGTTGTATGGCAGTGAAGCATTGAAAATGAACACACACATTTGGGAAAGGAAATTTGGCGCAACCCCCCTTGGGTT